>OAMR01001034.1:2650-35384 GCA_900205405.1 Echinochloa crus-galli
CCCAACTCCGGCGAACTCCCGCCGCCGGCCGAGCGCCGCCGCCGCGGATTCATCTTCCCCGGCGAGCCCGAGCACCAGCGCCGTCCGATCTGGATCCGACGGCCGAGATGCGAGTCAAACCAGAAGAGTTTGCAGATGGCACCGTTCGAGGCCTTGTATGGCAGGAAGTGCCGGACCCCATTGTTCTGGAATCAGACTGGAGAGAGTCAGGTCTTTGGTCCGGAGATACTCAGAGATGCAGAGCTGCAGGTGCAGGTGATCAGAGAGAATCTGAAGGTGGCCCAGTCCCGACAGAAAAGTTATGCCGATGTCAGACGGAGTGATACCCGGTTCTGTCAAGATCTACACGATGCCGACAAGCTTGAACCCGCGACACGTAGCAACCTAGATCGGTTTCGGATTCGGCTATGAGGGGATAAGTCGTCGCACCGTAAAGCAGAGCCGATTCTAGCCGATCTAGTCCCTGATTTTTAGGCTTCAGACCGAATTGATTTTGCAATACATCGGTCATCTTTTGCACCATGAGGTCAATACCGGTGTCTTGATTTCCTGGTCTCCCAGCGAGCATACCTGCAGTACCAACATATCCAGGATTCGGGAGAGCGTCGATAGCATTGTAATCCATAAACTCTGAATATCCGTTTCCATATAAATCCCTCTGCAGTCTGTTGTTCAAGGGAGATATCTTGTAAGCAGAAGCAGGCGGATTCCCTGTGGTGCCGAATGCCATATCACCGTATGTGCGAGTTTTCGGCAGTGCAAGCTGAGGATCTTGCCGAATCGGTTGTCCATTTATATCTTTAGCACCAGAACCTCCAGTTTCATCAGCATTTCCTTTACCACAGCTTGTTTGTTCAACATCAATTGTGCCATTAACCCAAATTGTTCGGCATCATTTATATCGGGCAATATTTCTTCCTGTACAATTTGATTAGCTGGAGCCATGAATTCATTCGGCAAGAAACATACCATGCATGTAGGAGCCGAATGACTATGTTCGTCAGGCCTGTCTTTTGGGAGCCATATCGATTTCATCCTAGGTCTTGCTTGCTTTAATTCTTGATTCCTTAGGCGTTGAACTCTTCTCTTCTGACTCCTTCTTAAACCAGGTGGACACCACTGTCCTTTTTGCCAAACATACTCACGATCTTCTTCCTCATGATCAATCCATCTGTAATCAGCATGTCTCTTTCTTGGTTGATCATCAAAACGCGGATCATCACTAAGATGCACCCTACCAATTCTTTCATGGACAGATCGGCGATTGACATTTTCCTGCCTATATTCATCATACCTATTATTGCATTCAGGACAATTATTCCATGTGGGAAGCTTCAAACCTTCATTCCAACAGTGTCTGAAGAATGCACACCCCCAATGTGCACGTTCCTGCTCTCGAGCATACTCTTCTTGTTCCTCACTATATGGCCGCCTTTTATTATTAGGTTCTAGCTACATTCTTATTTTCATGTACAAGAATAAGGAAAGTGTGTATGTTGCATGATGTTAGCCTGATTATATTATTTTGGTAAATAAGAATTACATGATGTTAGCGTGAATGTTTTGTTTCCAACTTGGACTTCGTATGTAACCTTCACTTTTTTTATGAGGGACATATAAGGCTCCATAGGGCTCCTGGAAATTCAGGGAAAGATGAGCAATAATGGCATGATACATACTTATATTATTTAGGAATCTACAGAAATTGGTGCATCTGGATTTGTCATATTCTCGTTCTATTTCAGATCCAACAAAATCATTAGGGAGCCTGAGCCGATTGGAGCATTTGAACTTAGGATACTGCAACAATATTGGAGATGTGACAGGACAATTAGGCGGCCTTACAAAACTTCAATTTTTGAATTTATCCCGGTCACAAACATTTTCCACCCAGCTCCTCCTACGTGAGCTACCACAAGTCCTGGTAAATCTCACTAAACTTAGGTACTTAAATTTAGAAATTGCTCTTATGAAGCTGAATGTGTTGATTGCATCTGTAAATTATCCAACCTAGAGCACCTAGATTTGTCCGGCAACTCCAATCTTTACATGATACCTGAAACTCTTGGGAATCTCAGGAAGCTACATACACACACTGAACCTCTCCAGCTGCGACAAACTACAGAGGTTGCCAGCTAGCATATCTAAAATTGATAGTCTGAAGCAAATACATGTATCGTTTTGCATGAGTCCACGCTACCTCCATACACCAATGACTCAAATCTGTTTCCCCATTTTGTGGTCGGTGCTGGTGATGGTGAATCTGGCAGCAATCTTTGTTGGCTTGAATATGAAAATCCTATTTCTCTGGAGATAATGAGGCTTGAAAATGTGAAGTCTGCACAAGAGGCGCAGAGCATAAAGCTGGTGGAAAAACGGAAGATTGAATATCAAAAATTAGAATGGAATAGAGATGCAAAGACTGTATACCGGTTCGTCCTACGAGGTTATAATGGAGTATGCTATCCATCTTGCATGATGGAGATTGCTACTTATTTACCTGTTTTATACACTATTAAACTGGTGGACTTGCCCAGATGCAACGTCCTACCACCACTTGGTCAGTTACCAAAACCTCGTGCGGCTGGAGATCGAACGAATGGATAGCATTACGAAGATTGATGGGGACTTTCACGGAGGCAAATGGGCATTTCTGTTGACGCAAAATATGCAGTTCGCGCCAAGCACACAGCAAGCCGAATCAGCTGGCTTCACACTTGGCTCGAGCGTTCGGTTCCTGGAAGCGTGCCAGTCAATTTTCCTGAAAACTGACAAGGGAAGAAAAATGTTTAGATACAAAAACCTGGAACGTGTCGGTCGGTACCAGACAGTTCCATATTTGCGGCTTACAAAGCCAATCTTGGTCGATATATAGCTACGGGCGAGCTATCTATCAATAATCCATGCATTCGGTACGTATTCGGCAAAAGCACGTAAGAAAGATCGCATTGCCGACCGCATGACGTCATCGTGACGATAGATCGGTCTTTAACTACACAAAGCAAAGCAGCACATATCCATGACCGATTATCGAGTACAAATATAATGTGAAAAATAAATAAAAGGGTGAGTCGTGATCGTGAATCCACAGTGAACAAGAATGCATAGGCCGAAAGCAGCACCCGTCAAGCGTAATAACAAACAAGTTAATCCACCGCATGATACGACTTGTTTGAAACCACGCCACCAACCAAAATTAGATCAATCCACCGCATGATACAATCTAATCATGAAAGGCTAAAAGCATGCATTGTCTAAAGCAAACTCGCGAACACGTTTCACTCGTTAAGGTACTGCCGAATACGGCTAGACAGCCGATTCGGGTTCCGCGAAGAAGGAACAAGCTCTGTCAACGATGATGGACCTATCAGATCGATCTCGAGCTCTAATCCACCGGATGATTAGTTCTAAAACGACCCAAAAACCTGCATCTACCGCATGATACCCGGCTCTGTCAAGATCCATTCACAATCAACAGGCTTGAACCCGCGACACGTGGCAATCTAGATCGACTCGGATTCGGCTATGTAGAGAGAACGTGATCATGCCTTGCAACGAGTCGAGACCGAACCTAACCGATCTAGATTGGGCAAAAAGAGTGTTGTATGAATTAAACATAAAGTAAAACCCAGACAACACAGGGTAACTTAATGAATCTACTAGACCTTGCCAAAATCTAATAGAGCCTATAACTTGGTCCATACTAGATCTTAGCCCACCGCATGGCTTATGACCTAACAGAGGAACCTTCTTGAACCACGCTTAAATCCACCGCATGATACTAAGCACGGTAACAAGACTACTTGCATCATAATCTAAATCCACCGCATGATACTAGACATGATACAAGGTTGCCGGTACTTACGGAGGTCGACGGATCGATGATTCCCCTCGAAGATTTCGACGACACGACTAAAGGACTCGAAAAGGTGGCGCGGGGCCGGTTTGTTGTACGATTGTTCTCCCTCCAATACAATCACCATGGGTTCATATTTATACCCTGGTCTTGACACGATTCCTAATCGACTACGGTTACAAAATGTTTACTTCCAAAGAAATACGTCGAAATGCCGTATTCATCTTGCATTTTTTTACCAAATCGGCTTCTTTCCTTTTATTCAATCCACGTCATCACGCGTCCCGAATGTTTTCCATAGAGTAAATCCCTTGCCGAATCGGTGACGAATTCCCGACCGCAGAATGCCTTTGCCGAATCGTTCTCGAAGGTAAGCTTTCTTTGACTGAACGATGTTTATCTTTTCATCAATTCCGGCCCACATGTCAGCCTCTTCCTGGTGTCATTTTTTGGTGTCAACATATATATATATATATATACACGTATATAAACGTGCATGCATGGCTACTGAAAAAAGCAAAAAAAAAAAACCCGGGGCCTTTAGCACCGGACGTAGACAGCAACCGGTGCTAAATGCCCTGCTAAAGGCGCTGCGGGGCAGGCCCTTTAGCACCGGTTGCTGGCTGCAACCGGTGCTAAAGTGTTACCCCTTTAGCCTCGGAAGATCTGCAACGTTTGGGATACCCGGTGCTAAAAGCACTTCCCAACCGGTGCAGATATCTAGTATTCTGGTAGCGAAGGTAACTCGTCGACCAGGAATGAGGGATTCGTAGGACGAGGACCTTCGAAGGATAAGAAACGTTTAAGGTTAGAGAAGATAGCGCAAGAAAAGGTCAAAAGTCGAAGGTCGTTAATCATCTGTTGCATGAAAAAGTGCAACTTGAGAATTAGGAAATAAAGGCGAAGGTCAAGAGGAGTCGGCGCCGATGTGCTTGATCGCACCTTTAACTTCGACGGGAACAATGACGCATTTCTGGCTGGCAACCAAGGCACTGTTCAACAAGAGTTCGTGTGACCTTCGGCCCGAATGTGGAGTGGAGCTTCGGGCGGAAGCGTGTATTGTATGTCGTGATTAGAAGAGGAAGTCAATTTGTACACGATTTAGTATGAGAATTACCCTCTTGCCCCCTCATAGATATAATAGTTGATAAGCAGTAGCAATAATGTGGGGCCATGATAAGAGGGTAAAGTTGTAATCTATGAGTTTTGTAACCCCTATAAAGAGAGGCTCTGCCCTCCTTTTGGGGGCGGGGGGTTGAGAATTGAATAGAGGATTGTGATCTCACTGCTGGTTTATGTTCTCTTGGTCAAAACATAAACCAACAAAACCCTTGGGGGAAAAAACTACGGAAGACAATCACTATTGAGGAGAGTTTACAAGTAGGAATGATACATAGATCATCTAAGATGTCTTACCCTACCATCTACATAGGGCTTACATATATAGGCGGCTACGCACCTGTGATTGGTTGCGTTGCCGAGGTGGGACTAAACTGTGAATTTGGATCACATCACAACAAACTCCACCTTGAGACAAATTCCCTCTTGTAGATGAACAATAAACCTCCATATTCAAATCTTGAATGCCAATGTCCACCGGACTAACCAAAGAGTAAGATCACCTGAGTATTCTCCCAACACTTCATAGGAAGCAAAAATTGAGCAAATAACCATAGATCCAAACATACACAGCTATCAACAAAGAACACGAACAATCTCGGTCTTCAACATATTCATAATCACAGCAAAAATCTGAGTTTGTGCAACTGACCTCAAAAAAAATGGCAATAAGGCTCAATCATCAAACGACATAAAGTCGCAATATCACCCATGGTATTAAATAAATATCCAGTAAAGAACTCATCTCATGGAATAATATATGCTCCACCAGGGACACTAAACTTGGCAAAACAACCCTTGCAAGAGAAACTAGCACGTGTATCCATCACGTACAATAAACTTGCCAATTGTAGAAGAAACTAAATTCCATAACATGAATATCGTGGATGTGAATTTGGAACATATCCAACAAACTCCACCTTGAGACAAATTCCATCATGTAGACGAATAATAAACCTCCATATTCAAATCTTGAATACCAATGTCCATCGGACAAATAAGATCACTTGAGTATTCTCCCAACACTTGAGCAAATAACCAATAGGTTCAAACACACACAGCTATCAACAAAGTAGACGAACAATCTGGGCCTTCAACAAGTTCATAATCCCAGCAAAAGTCTGAGTCTGTGCAACTGGCCTCGGAAAAATAAATGGCAATAATGCTCAATCATTAAACGACATAAAGTCGCAATATCACCTGTGGTATTAAATAAATATCCAGTGAAGAACTCAATTACTGCTCCATTCAAACACGGTTCAGATGTAGGCATAAATGTGCAACCAACGGAGTATAAACCTCTGCAATAGACCCTGCAGTAGTGCAGTCATGAGTGGACTGTGGACATCTCCACCTTGAACAACAAACGTACTGAATGCCAGAACAAAACATTGTAGTATCTATGAAGAAACTTTGAACTAGATCCCTCAACACGAGCAAAAACAACAATAAATGTATTGCTCCCTCAATACAAAATACTGTAGTATCTAGTCCAACAAACCTCCTCTATTGCACTTGGAATTCTCCATCTCAAACTCAATTCAGAGCAAAACCTTCACTTTCAATTAACCAACTCCATAGGACTAACAGAAACCATTAGGCTGATATGAACGATGTTGTCAAAAACATCAGAAAGAATTAACTCAAAATGATCCAATAGTAATCTCACTATCTCCTAAAAAAACTCAATATGTCTCAGCAGCAGAATATCGTACTTCATAGAAGCCATGTGATAGAAATAACCAGAAGAAAATAATCTATAGTAAATAATATAGGAACATTACTGCGTAACTCTAGCAATTACCTGCAACCTGGTACACTTCGTGTGTACGCCCAACGAGGAAGCTGGAAACCTTCTGGTAGATCTTTAGGACCGTAGCAAAAACTGAAGCCTGCAACTCCGCCTTAGACTGGCGCAGATACATCGATCGCCATTTGAACAGCACGAAAACCAGATAGAGAACGCCAATCGCATGAAGTGAAACCACAACGAGCGGACGAAACCATAATATATATATTTAACGTGAAAAACAAGATCGAACACGAGACAATTTAACGTGAAAAAACCCTTGCGGGAAAAAACCACGGTAGACAATCACTATTGACGAGAGTTTACAAGTAGGGATGATACATAGCTCATCTAAGATGTCTTACATATATAGGCGGCTCGCGCACCTGTGATTGGTTGCGTTGCTGAGGTGGGACTAAACTATGAATTTAGATCACATCACAACACAATCAAATCTCTACTACTAATGATTACGTCATGGGGAACCGCGTCCGCACCCTCCATCGCTCTGCCAATATAGTTGGCCAAACGGGCCAGGCCCGCTGGGCCAGCACTGGCCCAGCCCTATTCAGCACGGCCCGAGCACGGCTCGGCCTGACAGACTTAGTGCCAGTGCCGTGCTAGTGCCTGGCCCAGTGCTGTCCCTGGATTGTAATCTCTGCCTGTGGCACTAGCATGGGCACTAGATGCGCTAATAGGCCGGCACTATGGCGGCCCGACCTCGGCACTACGACGGCCCGCCAAAGCCTGCTAGCACCTCATCCCATAAGCCCGGTCCTAAAAGTGAAAACCCTACCTCACTTCCCTCATTTCTCTCCTCTCCTCTCACCCTCAGCGTCGCGCCCCGTGCCGACTCACCTCCCGCCCCCGTCATCGGCCGCCACCGAGGGCCGCAGCCGGGAGCCGGTCGCAGCTACTCCCAGGGGCCGCCGCCGCCGGGGGTATCCTGGATCCGCCGCTGGCCGGGGGTCCAGGCCAAGATCCATGCCACCGCGAGAGGTACTCGGAGCTGCCGACCGTCACCGCCACCGGAGCTGCGACATCGCCGCCGGGGCCTAAGGGTCTCCACTGGGAATCATTTTCATGGATTTTGATGTGTGTGTATGTTTATGTGACGGATTCGTGAAGTTTGGTGATTTTTGTGAAGAAGTATTTGACTTTGTAGAGTTTCTTCTTGACTCGATTGTGATTATCATCTTAGTGCCAGTGCGGGCACGGGCACTATGGTGTCGTTTGGCACGGCACGACACTAGCCACTGGCCATAGTTGTCGTGCCTGGGCCTGTAGTTCGGCATGGCGGCACTAGGTGGCACGACACGGCTAATCAGCAGTGTTACTTAATGCCGTGCCAAACAGTGCTAGTGTCGTGCCATGCCGGCATGGCCCATTTGGTCAACTATATCTGCCAAACCTTCCCTCCGCCTGCGATCGATTTTTCCAGTTGAAATATAATCCGACGCCTGCGATGGATCGGACCTCCACACGGGGACGCTGCCCTTTTTTTCTTAAAATAAATGATGACGAAGAAAGAAAACATAAAGGCATACCATAACCCTATGCGATTCCTCTAGCGACTCACGCAGTCTCGCGGCGCCGCTCTACTCCCTCATCGGAGATTATGATTATCCTCCGACTCTTGTAAGTAATTCGTTTCTTTCTTGAAGCAATTGCGGATCCTAGGTATTTGACTCGGTATCTCTCTCCACAGCTAGTATGAAGGTCTTGATGAATGGGGTACCGGGGCGCAGGATTTGTCATGGTCGTGGCGTGCAACGGGAAGACCCATTGTCAGCTACTCCCTCCGTCCCAAAAAGGAAGGCACTCTAGGATTCAAAATTTATCCCAAAAACAAGTCATTCTACTATGCAACAACCAATTAGTATCAAATATGACTAATAATTATGGGCAATAAGGTCATTTTACTTTCTCGTTAATCTGTCCTAAAATTTCTAGAATGACTTCTATTTTGGGACGGAGGGAGTATGCTCTTTGTGTTGGTGATGGAGTGGCCGGTTTCACGGAATGGTCGCTAAAGCGGACGAACAAGGCCTTTTTGCAACACTAGGTTCCGCACATATCAAACATTGTGTATCACTCTACGCAGACGATGTGAATATTTTCTTGTTGCCGGTCGCTCTCCATCTCAAGCTGATAAATGAAATTCTATTATGCTTTGAGAATGCTTCAGCATTGGCGACTAATAATGAGAAGAGCCAGGTCTACCTCGTACACTGATCAGAAGGTCAATTAATGTTTACCAGAGACATCTTGCAGTGACACACTTCTACGTTTCCATGCACCTATTTGGGTGTTCCACTTTCCATATCTAAGCTGCCAAAGTCTGCTCTTCAACCCTTGGTCGATAAGGTCGCTGGCCGCCTCCCCACTTGAAAAGGAAGGTTGCTCAACGGAAGTGGGTGCCTAACTCTGGCCAAGTCCACGATCCCAGTCCACATCGCTACGGCAATTTGGTGCCCCCCATGGGCCACTAAAGTGATTGAGACGCTGGTAAGTGGTTTCCTCTGGTACGGTACAGAGGCCTCCTCTGGTGGTAGTTGTTCGGTTGATTGGATCAATGTTTGCTGCCCTATGGACTTGGGCGGACTGGGATTCCTAACCTGCATTAGATGGGTATTGCCTTGAGGTTGCGATGTCTTTGGCTAGCACGCACAGATAATGCTAAGATTTGTAAGGATTCCACCTTAGTATCAGCAGACAGGCAGTGGCATTTTTTGATGCCTCGGTCACAGTGTAGGTGGGAGATGGGGCTTCCACCTTATTTTGGAGGGATAACTAGATCAACGGTTGATCTATTCGACACCTAGCCCCTAATCTTTGGTCGGTCGTGCCTTAACGAGTAAGGAATTCGTTGACTGTGCAGGAGGGTCGAAGATGGATCAATGACATCAGAAATGCCCTCACAGTACAAGTCTTGGTTCAATATCTTCGGATTTGGGACCTTCTGCTCAATCGATGCTTGTCCAGCACTACTGATAGGTTTTTATGGAAATGGACAGACAACAGGGAACTTCTACGGCTTTAGCTTACCAGGCCTTTTTCTTTGGTCACACTACCTTGCTGGGAGCTCGACAACTTTGGAAGACTCAGGCATCGGCGTCTCGCAATGGTTGGTTCTGCATGGTCGTTGTTGGACCTCTAACCTTCTACGATGTCATGGCCTTCGCAATAGGGATGATTGTGCATTCTGTGCGCAGCAAAGTGAGACATCTCCTTATGTGCTGTGTTCGTAGCCATCAGTGTTGGTTCTCTGTATTCCAACAAGTGGGTCTCCAAACTCTGACACCCCAACATGAGGTCCCTTTCGCAGCGTGGTGGATGGGGACATGTAAAAGAGTAACCAAGGAGATGCGCAAGTGGTTTCACTCACTTGTCTGATTGGTCGCTTTGGAAAGAGCACAATACAAGGGTGCATCATCCTTCTTAGATCTTCTTTATTTTCCTGAATCTTTTCGCACTTTGCTAAAATTTGTAATTCCCTTGTAAACAACTTCTCTCTTCTTAATAAAAATGTGCTATGCACGTTCTCAAAAAAATAAAAAAATCAAAGTAGTGTAAAAAAGTATCTATGATCAGCGTATGTCATATGACGAATGACGTGTACACATGGGCGGAGCTACAGGGTATGCCGGGTGGGCCGCGGCATACCCTGTAGATTTGGCCCAATACTGGATACAGCCCATATAGAAAAACTAAAGTCTTCCATTTGGTGCCCTACTCATCCGGTCATCTCTACCTGTTGGCCTCCACCATCTACCCTCTGTCCGCCAGCTGCCGTTGTTGGTTTACAGCCCTGCAGCTTCGCAACCTGCGCCCCTTTCCTTGCCTGCACATCGGCCCACGGCCTGCTGCACAGGGCCCCATGGTGGCATGACTGGCATCACCCGTTACTTCTTCATTGCTCATAGAGCCGCAGCCCAGGTATGCATAATGCATGCACGGCAAGGAGTGCAATCCCTTGTCTTAGAGTTTTTTTATCTCCAAAACCGCTAGTTGATTCATAAGTAAAAACAATGGAGACCCAAATGGTCTATAAAAAGCATAGGCAAAACAAAAGGTAGCTTAATAATCATATTCGAATTATTATTATAGCTGCATCTGCTTTTTATAAATATTTAGTAATAGTCCAATATTTGAATGAACTATTTTGTTTTTTAATGTATGCAACTTTTGCACTTAATTGTTGAATTTTTGTAGTGTTATTTTTGGCAATAACTTGAAATTGTTTACCCAATTATAGGTAGATCATATCGTGTTTATATATTGATAGTACCAAAGTGTATTAAAAAAATTGTGGCATACCCTATGATAAAATCCTAGCTACGCCACTGCGTGTACGTCAACATATAAACCATCGGTTCAATCTAGTTCATTTGTATCATCTAACTAAATTGGTTCAATCTATTTCATATGTACCATTTTACTAAATACAAACGTTAGTTTCATTAATCAACAATATTGTTGACACTTCACAAACGTTAGTTACTTAGTTTACATGTGTTCATATCCACCACATATATATAAAAAACTAAAATACTTAATAATATTTGTCCCAAGGCATGTTCCATATCTGCTTAAGAATTTTACAGATTGGTTATGATTCCAAACTTCCTTTTTATAGATCAGATCGGCTAAGGTCAATCGATGATAGTTTAAAATTCGAGCTTCAGATCAGCTATAAGCTTAGAAGCTTAAGAGCCGATACGAAACCCAAAGACAGAATGGATAGATTTTGATAAAAGCTTAAGAGCCGATAACTTTGAACGTGGGAGCAAAGCAAAACAAATTAACCAAAATCAGCTACTCTGATCGTTAACTTGGTGTAACTAATAGATCAAGATAAAAGCAATATGCTTAAACCTAAATCTAGCATATAGGATAACTTTGTGAATAAACTAGATTAAAAACCTAATTTATTCGATAACTCTTAGAAGATCTAGACAAAACCACAGCGGTACGTCCGGTAGTTAAATCGTAGAGAGTACCAGGTAAAAAGCGGAACTTACAAGCAAACCGGAGATCAAGATGATGCAGCCTAGCAAAACTTGGAAGAACTCGTTGAATTTACTGAAACTAAGTTTGAAAGTAAATTGCGATGAAAAGTAAAAACTTTTGTTGATTGGTATGTACAAACTTTCTGCGTAGCCATCAAGTCACTATTTATAGTCTAAACTACAGACTCCTTATCAATTACGACTTACAGACTTGATAGAAAAGAAACAAAACTTTCCTAATACAAAACTTATTCTAAAACAAGTTGAATTCGGTGAGGCCCCACCTCCACGTGTGTCGACTAAATTTTTGTCCATTAGCCGCACCAACTCCATTACTTCTAACCACATTGGCTTCGGCTACATCAGCATGACCGCATTGGTTGTCCGTATGGACTATCGGCTCCGACCAAGTCTATCGTTTTTTGACTATGTTGACTCCATCGGCTCCGAGCAAATCTTCGTCGGCTATTCTTTGACTTCACCCGTCAGCTTTTATCGGGTAGCCTCCATTGACCATATTTTTTTACCAGTGGTGAAAAAAACGGTGTCAACAATAATAGGGTTTTGGGTTCCGTAGCTAAAGTTTATGTTGCTCACATGCGGGCCCTACTACATCAACAATCTTCTCACTCCTCTCATCCTTTATGGCTTTATTAATAGTTATCTGCTATCGTCTGTTTTCCCCCTCTTTCTCCGTGCCACATGGACTTTCCTCGCTCTCCTCCTTCCCATGCGCCTCTACCGAATAGAGTTGCGCCATTACCCTGATCGGGAAGCTTGAGCATTGCTGGAGCCGCGTCTCGCTTACCCATTCGAGCACAACTACTGCTCACTAGGCATTATCCATTCCTTCCCCAGCACCCTAGGGAATAGCCGGAGGACATTCAGCTAGTACAGTGATGTCCCCTGGTTATTCCATAGAGTTTTCAGCATTTTTTTCCTCTAATCTTGAGACATCTAAAGCTTTGCTTACCTCAAATAGAAATTAAATCAACCATTCATGAATATTGATAAATGGTCAGCCAATAATAAAACAACTGCATAAGTATAATATGAATGGCCGTTATATTCAAGGATGAGCATTAACTCTAGCTTGTTCTATTTAGAATATTATAAAAAAATATAACAAAAGATGTATCAGTTATTTTAATTCTGTCAAAAGTGTTTGATTTTAATTCAATGGTCTGACAAATGACAACTTAACTCACTAAATCTATCGAAGGTTAGATAGATGATAGTTCAATCAAATATATTAAAAACCCTGATGAACACTTGCACGTTCTGGCGTGTTCCTTGGAAGCTTTCATCTTCTAGTGCCATGAGTAATCTGAGTATCTGACTTTGTCTGCAGTTCTTGACCATCGAACATTCGAACCCTGCCCAACGCATGATACTATTTCAATTTTTAAAGTTTTGTTACTAGACTAAACCATGATTTAATGGTATGGTTAACTACTCAAAAAAATTGTACTCCTACAGCATATATAAGAACACAACTTTAGAAAAGAACATAAAAAACTGATGAAAAAATACATTATTTGGATAATTGTTGGGAAAAATGGACGAAAATTCATACCCCGGTTTAGAGTTAGCGAAACGTCAAGGAAGTCAATAAAGATAGAATAGGATTTCTTTTGAACATCATGACATGTTCATTCCCTCAGTTGTATATGAGGGGAGAGGTTATTCCAAAAAACCAGAAAGGTCGTACAAGTATATCTTGATTTTGGTTTAAACATCATATTTATCTCAAAAACAAACATTCAGAATTCTCCCTAGGCTCCAAGTTTCCAACTACGACTTCCGACTTTTCCGAGCTCCAGGGGCTTAAGTAAACTGTTCCTGACAGTCCGTTATTACCATTGTATCCCCCTCGTCTTTATAAGAGTAAAATGCATGATATAGAGACCGGATTCTATCCATTGTCTAAAAGAAGGAGTAAAATGCATGAAACTCACATCAATTTTCACCTGAATGACTTAAGTTGCAAAGGTATACGATATATCATCAAACTTACGTCCTTATTCACCGAAGGTCCTTTAACATGGAACTAGACGTCACACATGATGTGTGTGAGGGCTAGGGGATTAGCTCAAGCTAGTTACGTCGCTAAGAGTTAGGAGTACAAGTCACTCAAATACGGAAGATGTGCGCCCTGATTCACCGAGTTCACCTCTTTGAAACATATGAAAATCATGAATCGGAGCCTTTCTGAAATTAAGTTCACACTAAATCAAACTATTTGAAAGTTGGCAGCATATATAAAATTTTGAGTTTATCATCCTAACCATATACCTATAACCAAATTGAATTCGATAGTAAAGTTCATGCATTCTGTTCGCATCCAAACGTGTGTCATGGGCGCTCTGTAATTTCCAGCCCCGATCATCTTTCCTAAGACCTAACTATTTGAGTTCATGAACTTACTATTTCGTATTGTGGAGCCAATCCGCACAGTTCTCTCCTTCGAGGTCACCGCTGTCATGATTCAACAGAAAAGATTTGTTTGTCACTGCTCTCATTGCCTAACTGATGGTAGGGACTAGGGAGCTAATAAAGGAGCTGCTGTTGTCTGCCTTGACATATACACGGAGACCGGCCGGGGTGGGAAAGCTTCTGATCATTGGCAAGCACACAAATCCCTCTTCATTCAGCTCTTTTGACGACAAATCATCTACAATTTATGCGCTCATAATAATTGAAGGTCAATATGATGGCCTAATCACAACTACTAAAATCAGAAGGCAAGTACAATCACAGACGTAAGAATTTTTTGTGCCCACTCTATAAACTAGCCAAACTTGATAACTACATGTGCATTTTAAAGCTCTAGCAACTGGACATTGTGATAGCTACTCCGTGCATCTCCACAATTAAAAAGAGCAAGGGGGAAGAGAAAACAAGAAGATGTACAACTCACACAACACTAAACAACCCAGAGAACAAAAGGGAAGGCGAACGAATCCACAAAGGTCATCGATCCAAACAAGTTCATGCGTCAGATGCCCACATCCATCTGCCAAGCCTGCAAACAAATCAATTATTTGCCGCCCTCCCTATAACAAACTTATCCGCGTATCCACCCGTCCGTACACACGAAGAATTGATGAGTTTTTGACTCACCTGAGGCCACCACTTCCACCAGTAGTTGATCAGATCATCAAAGCCAAGCTTGGCATGTCGGAGTCCGGCGAGCCGGAAACCTGCTGCCGGTGGAGCTGCAACTTCATCGTGGCGCACGCCGTCTTGGCCACCGGGTTCATCACCGCGCCCGTGGCCGTGCTCCACATACTCCGGCGTCCGCACTCCGGCGCCGCCGCCACCTTCTTCGCCATGTTCTCCATCTTCTGCGCCGCCATCAGCTCCATCCTCTGCTGCCGCTTCTACACCGAGCTCAAGCGCCCGCCCTGGCCGCGCTGGCTCACTGCCTCGGCGTCCGGTACCCAGCAGCTGGACGGCGGCGGCGCCGGCGCCGGCGCCGGCGAAGGATCGGCAAGGAGGGAGATGTCGCACGGTCTCCGGCAGCCCGACGAGCTGCCGGTGATGGCGCGCCTGGAGATGCAAGCCGCCCTGGCGACGGACCGCGTCCCGAGCTACGAGCACCGAGACGGCGCCATGGACTGCGCGGTGTGCCTGGGTGAGGTGGAGAAGGGGGAGACGGTGCGGCGGCTGCCGGCGTGCCGGCACGTGTTCCACAGGGAGTGCATCGACATGTGGCTGCGCGCGCACGCCACGTGCCCGCTCTGCCGGAGCGGCGTGATGGCGCCGGAGCGGCCGCCGGAGGTCTTGGTGAATGTCGAAGCGGTCAATGTGCCGCCCGGCCTGAGGATCCCAGCCCGGGGCAACGTTGTGTTCCCGGGCCAGTCAAATCTCGGGTTGTGGTTTGGGCCGGCGTCACGCCTGAATTAACTCGTGGATCATAGAATATATTTTGTATGGAATGTATAGGAGATTATTATTGAGATCTGTAAATGCATTCGTGCTTTCATTTCAATGGAGCCCCCACCAGGGGCGAAGGCAGCCAATTTAAGTATCGATGTCAGCTCTATTAAAGAGTGATTAAAGAGTGATGTCAGTTGTATATATGAGCAATGCACGTCACTGTTTTATCACTGAAATTACACAAAGTTACCGATGTCAGCTGACATCGACAAAAGGCTCTGGCTCTGCCACTGGCCCCCACTAGAAATAAAAGTCTAGTATTACGGGATGTTTGGATCCATGGACAAATGGCAAATGGCATGTATTTTGCCATTTGTTTTGCTATTTGCCTCCAAACACCCCCATGGTAAAAGGACAAATCAAAAATAAAATGACAAAAATCTTTTTGGGTCAACATTGTGGCAAATTTGAGCAAAAGGGCAAAAGTTTTGGCATTGGAGAGGAGGAGAATAGGATTTTGCCAAAAGTTTTGCCATTAGATCCAAACACCTCTAATGGCAAAACTTTTACCATCTTTTTTTAAGGGTAAAAATTTTGCTCTTTTTTCTCTTACCATGTGGATCCAAACAGCCCCTTAGTGTCTCATCTTATCTCAAAGCTAAAGGACAAGCGCAAATATTGGAAGCCCTGAACGAGCGAGACAGCCTAAAATCCTCAGGTCCACTTTATGGTATGTAGTCATGGCCCATCCAGCATATACACTAGGCCCGCTTATATAAACCTGTGCACGAATGAAACAGGGCCGAAACTCAAACGTTTCTCAAAACTTATCAATCGGTCATATCACGTTGGTTATGCATTTGGCGAATTTTGTAGTCAACGATAGGACGATTCAGTGGGACGTTATCCATTAGGGTTCAAATTCTGGGTGCTCTCACATTTTCCTGGGATTTTACTAAGATTTACCGGCGCTATGTGTTAAGTGGTAAGCGATGTTACCGCCGACAACGAGGCGTCAATGATGACTTCGGGAATCTCCAGATCTGCCGGGTGCTCATTCTTTCGGAGGTGCTTATAGAAATAAGGTTTGCGTACGTGTATTTATAGGGATGAGTGTGCATGCATGTGTGGGTGTTTGCGTTGTACTATATAATTAAAAAACAATGCTTATGCATTTGACCCCGATGGTGGTTTCCCACTGTAAAGGTGTGTGTGAGGGTCTGCGTTAATTTTTTTTTAAAAAAACACCTTATGCATTTGACCCCGATGGTGGTTTCCCGCTATAAAGTAGTCAGATGCATTTATAGTGGTGGTTTCCTGCTACAATCCGCATGTCTCATTTCTACAGATAAAAACCTAAAGTCCTAGAGTGTCACGGAGAGAATCGTTCCGTGTAGTGTCTCTCGCTCACCTTACTTATCTCAATTCTCAAAGTTAAGGAAGGAGCGAAAAAAATTGGAAGCTCTGATCGAGCGAGACAGCTGGTGGCATGATCATATCACGTTCCATGGGCCATGGCCACCGGGAGTGCCGACGGGCCAAGAAGCATAATATGTAACCCTACATCCCTTAAAGCATTCCGGGCCATCCGCCCGCCCTCCTGTCCGCACGCGACGCGTGCCATGCCTGCCCACGCGGCGCCCATCTACCGGCCGTGTAGGCCCCACACCTCGGCGGTGTCTCCCGAACCAATCAGTGCCCTCTCCTTCCTCCGCGCTCTCTCGTACATTATTCACTGCTGGGAGAAACAATGTTGTCTGTCTCCAGGGAAGGACATCTAAAGGTACACACGGCATATACCCAGCCAATAGGTGTCTAAATATCTTCAAAATAATCAATACTCCTTCTTCGAGCGGTGTGTTGCACTAGGTAGGACGGACATGCTATCATCATACAAAACTATATTAGTGCTCCCCACTAAGGAATTCTCTCAACATGCAAGCTATCTATGTCACCATCCACTAAAACATTCTCAACATGCAAGATATCCATGTCACTATCCACTAGAACAATCTATTTATATCTTTCATCGATTTTCTGTAACTAATAGCATATGTAATTTTTTAGTCTATACGAGTACCATGCTACAGAATTCCTATAGTAGAAATACATGGAGGATCAATCATTTAAGAACCACTGTCTTTCAATAAAATGAACATGTTTTCATGTATAATATTGTTTTCAAAAAAATGTAGAAATACATGGAGGATCAATCATTTAAGAACCACTGTCTTTCAATAAAATGAACATGTTTTCATGTATAATATTGTTTGCAAAACAATGTTGCCATACAATCTTAGACCCCGTTTGAATGCTTAGAATTGAATTACATTTAAATAATCATCACCAAGACTTATTTATTATTGTTGGCTATATGGGGGGAGATATTTATGTGATGCACTTTTACTATATGGAAGGGATCGCTAAGAAAGAGGATCTATAAAATCAATTTCCATTCCCTTTCCCCATGAATTTAAAATAGGCTTATATCTAAGGAGGCGACTACACGGAGAGCCCTCTCCGGATAGCCTTATCCGGAGAGCCCCCCAAATATAGGCATCCACGTGCAGAGATTCTATTTAAGGAAACTGTCAAGCGCGCGTGCGGGAGATGGCCGCCACCAACGGTCCGTCCCGGCCCCACCACTCGGCCCCACCACGTGGCGCCAGGAACTAGGCGCGGGAAAATTTATCGGCAGCCGCGCGAGGGAGAATACAGGGAAAAAGCGCGGGAAAAAAGAGAAGAAAAAGATGGACAGATTGAACAGGACTAGTAAAAAAACATTATGGATGAACAGAGACGTACAAGTACTGTTACTTTTAGTTCTCCCACTCCTGATCTGTTTTCCTTGCAAATTTTAACAACGGTTTGACACGGGATATATTAGAACTAGACAAAAATCCATTTCATAATAATGATGTTGTGAACATGTTACTTTTTATTTCAGAACCAGACAGTTTGATAAGATCCAAATTCAGAACCATGGTGTTGTGAACATATTTGTTTTCTGCCCCACTTTCACACGCTTGCAACTTCACGAGGAACAGAAAATTAGAGAAATTTGTACTTCCTTGTGTCAGTATGGCCTTCAAGTTCAGATATGTGCCTGCAAATAAAAACATAGAACAGATGGTGAGGACAGATTCCTACAAAAAATAGAAGCATATCTGAATGTTACATTCAGATTTAAGGTGTATCATATCAGATATTTCAGGTGTATCATTGACTATGAGAGAAAATATGCACACAAATAGGGGAAACAGTGCCATAGTTACAAATTCTATAATGCATAAAAGGTAAAAGTTACTTTCTGTACCATGCATATTAGTTAAAATTTACTTCATGTAATGTGAAAATAGTCGCAAGTTACTTCCTATTGAGTTTCAAGTCAGGGATAAGTTGCTTCTATCTAATCTCAATCAATATGTAGTTACTTCTTATATGTTTCTAAATAAGCACAAGTTACTTCCTATCTCATATAAAACATTGGTAAGTTACTTCCATTGTGTTGCAAGCCAAGACATGTAAAAGTGACTTGGTTCAGTGGATTACTACCCCCCCCCCACACACACAAACTAAAGCCACATACCTCCCTTAGTTCATGTTTAGTTCGATGCACTCTAAAAACAACGTCCAGCAAACACAATAAATCGAGACAGCGATATGACAGACCGATGATAATACATAAAAACGATGCAAACAATGAGAGGATGCCCACATTCATACACATTTTGCTCATGTAGCAAAATGTAACAATGATTAGAAAGACAATAAATGCAGCAAAATAGCTATTGTTTACTATCTCTCATACAAGGAATGTAAATCAGAGGTAAATTGAATCCACTTAGAATGGTTCAATGTACCAGCATCACACAACAGGACACACAAAGAATAAAATGACAAATGCAAATGGCCTTCCATCAAAGATAGAACAAGCCTTATTCATGACAAGAGTGAGGTTATGCTGACATTTACGAATAAGATTGGTCATGGAGGGTGTCATATGTTCCCAAAAAGAAATTTGAATGTAAGATAACTTTGGTCTAGCCTGATAATGCAAACCAGAATATCCAATTTAATCAAAACAATACTGACCAGTGAAAAGGAAAAAAACACAATATCAGTAAAAGAAACATACTCCCTCCGGTTTGGTAAAGGAAGTCGTTTAGGACAGCGACACGGTCACCAAAGCATAACTTTGACCTCTTTTTTCTATAAAAATATTTCTTAAAAAGTTATATATCTATACTTTTATGAAAGTACTTTTCAAGATCAATCTATTTATATAATTTTCATATTTTCAAACTCAACGACTTAAATGTTATTCATGATTTATATTTCCGATGTTTGACTCAAACTTGTCCAAAACGACTTCTTTTACCAAACCGGAGGGAGTATGTGGGAGGTACGGCTTTAGAATGCACCAATTTAATGTTTTTCACCTTGTTGTGTTGTACCCAACATACGTTGACCTGACAAAGGTATAACTAGGGAAAAGATCACAAGAAGTAAACCATGGACATAGCTATCCAAACACATTAAGCAAAAATATGAGGGGAATGCAAATAACTGAACCTTAAAAGTAGGGACAAATGAAACACCTATTGCACAAAAGCCATAAAATAAGAAACAAGTGATCAAATCACGCAGACACATAGTGAAACACTCAGATATAAATCCCAAGTATAGTGACCATCACATAAGTTACTTCCTTATTAACATAGGAGAAAAATATATTTAAATTACTTTTCTTCATGGTTGAAATAAGTGACAAGTTACTTTCTATATTATATAAAACACTGATAATTACTTTCTAAAAGAAACATAAGCAGTGACAAATTACTTCCTCATTCACATTACAAAAGGTGATGCGCTATGTCATTTGAAGCTATAATTAGCATATAATATAGAAGCATTCCTCCAAAAAAAGCTGAGATGATTTCACCCATGACCATATACCAATTCGGTGGATTTTTATGAGTGAGTCTACGATTTGCTCAATTATTAAGTTCTATTTTGCTAGTCAGACCTACTAATCACTAATATAACAAGCTTCCTAGATGTTTAGCAATAGTGTAGAAAGGCAGACTACATAAATTTAAAATGAAATTGACCAGACTTGATATTAGCCGAGAATCTTATCAATGTATAGAATTTAGCAATCTGCCTGCAGAGATAGAAGTTGTTGCTGTAGTCCTTGCCCTGCACATAAAATGATCATCAAATAGACGTTGTAGCTGCAGGTACACAAAATCACATAGTAGCACATGAACCACTAGTCTCACTAGTTACTAACTAGTCCAACTGCACATACCGCTCAAAGCGGGAGATTATAGGGTTCTACTAGCTGAGATCATCATCAGGTTTGCAAAAAGAGGGAAGACCCTAACAACTTCAACCCACAAACCACATACCACTTCTGTTTCAACTCAGTCGCAAGTTACTACCTAAATTGACATAGGAGCCAAAAAAATGAACATACTACTTTCATTTATATTTTAATAGAGTCACAAAGTTACTTTCTAAACCATATAAAACACTAACAAGTTACTTTTTAAATCATATAAAACACTAACAAGTTACTTCATAAAGACACCTAGTAGTAACTAGTTACTTTGTAGTTCGCCAAAAAAAATTGCAAATCACTCTACCTACAAAGCAGGTGCCGATCAAGACAACTCAATTGTCACAAGAGCCATGGACAAAAAATATCAGGTACTACATGCACACAGGCCATAAAGTAAGAACAAGTGACAAAATCATGGAGGCACATAGTGCAAGCTACCAGGCTATATATGATTGCACTATGCACCTAACACATAAAAAACAAGAACTATACTTGCGGGGGCGTCTCTACTATTAGAAAGCCAGAAAATACCGGTAGGAGCACTAAAAAAGAAAAAAAAAGCAATACAAAATCATGTAAGCACATAGTACAACACTCATATAGAAATTCCAACTATAGGGATCAGTCACATAATTTACTTCCCAAACCACATAGAAGCCAAAAAACATTAAAATTACTTTTCTGTATGGTTGAAATCAGTGACAAGTTACTTTCTATATCATATAAAACTCTGATAAGCTACTTCAAAAAGACACAAAAGTAGTGACAAGTTACTTTCTAATTAACATTAGAAAAAGAGATGAGTCATGGCATCCACAATCTATGATTAACCACATAATTTATGAGAAATTACACAAAAAATTAAGCAACACACAAGATAGTAGACAGACAAGATATCAGACACCATCTAGCAATCTACTGACTATAGCAAAACTGAGCAACACACAGTGGAACCTAAAACAAAATGTGGACTAAGAAGTTACCAGGCTAATATGATTGTAACATGTACCACTGATTAAAAGGACTAGTATATGAACACAAGTCATTTGATGAATGAGAGAAAATATTTCAGCCTAAACTCCACACTCCCATGAATTGGAACTAGGAGTAATGATTACATGTAATTTAACCAATTTGATGTTGTTTAAAATTTTTCTGATGTCCTCTATGCAAAAACATTACCAGGAAAAGCTATGATGTGTGCCTGCATCATTTTGTGAACCATTGACCTATTAAATCTGACTCTGATTTCCAACATCAAAATATGTGGTCAGACCACCAAAGACTGCGTGAATGTAGTCCAGATTGAATGATTCTTCTCCAGAAATAACTACATGTGCATTTCAACATTTATGAAAGTCACAAATTGCAAGGCGATTTCATCAGTGTATAACTCATTTACCAAACAAAAATAAAATCTCCGCAAAGAATTCAGCTAAACACAATACATTTTGGATATTATAAGTGACAATGCAAATAAGGGGTGCAGCATGGAACTCATGAGGGGGCCTGTTACTTGTACTCTGGAACACGAATACCTAACTACTCTAATCTAAGGAGGAGCATAAATTTTACTACGATGATGTTGGATCTAGAGCCGTACTACATCATGGCAGCACCTATCCTTGCTTGGTCCCTAATCTGACGAGTTAAATTGCAGCAATCGGCAAACCCTAGACTACTCACCAAGCCACACCAAAATGAACCTACATCAATCTATGGCAGTAACCGTGGAGAGGCCTCAAATCTCACCTCAAAGGAGCTCCCTTCCGTAGCAGGTAGTCGAGGTACACGCGAGAGAGCAGATCCGGTCTTCGCTCGCCGGTGATGGAGCGCCCCCACCCTTCGCCCGCCTCCGCTCGCCGGTGAACTTGGAGCAGCTCCACCCTAAAGGTGCGAGATGGAAACGAAAAGGCAGACGCGATTCCCCAAATTTTAAAACTATTAACATCCGAGGGCGCCGCGTCCGCTCCCTTCAGGAACCATCGTGTTCTCTGGCTGCTGTGTGGGTCCACACAGAATAGGAAAGGGCGTGCGGGACGCGTGGGGGTCTCGCGATAAGACGAAAGGGAGAGCCCTCTCGGCCTAGATTTTAGGTATATCTAAACTTCGGAAAGTTGTGGAATGTTAACTTCGGAGTCTATGGGTTTTAATATTTTCTACTTTCAAATTTTATTTACAATGTTGTTTAAGATTCCCGCCGCAACGCGCGGGGTATCACCTAGTTGCCTATATATCAATGTGATGATGTCTTGCCTGCGCAGCACGGCGACTGATAGATGTAATTCTTGCGCCTATAAATTGTTGTAAAACAAGCCGTGCTGAAATAATGGACTGCATCCAGCTTCCCTCGTCTACCTCAGCGCCGTCTGGATCACCCTAGCGGCCTGGGCCCTCCACAATCATCTCCTCGGCGCGTCACCTAAGGGCGTCTCCAATGGGCGCATCCATCCCGCTCCTATACAATTAATGCATCTATAGGACCAAGTCCTTTACACTGTGAACCCGGCTCCATAGAGAGCCTGCTCCCAGCCAAGGAACTGGCTCCCATCCATTTAAATAGCATATCACTCTAACACAGAACACTGTTCACAATTTCAACTCGCGCGAAGAAACAACCAGATCCATAGGGATGAGGAAATTTTTTTAGTCTCATAGGCCCCACACATGGGTACGCCACTGAATCCATACATTATAGCCATTTTAACAGCTAACATCACATCATTTGTGGGTCCCGTCTAACATCCAGAGCTGCATCCATACATTGGAGATGCCCTAAGGCACCACTCAACATCGCATTCGACGTCCTCCTGGTGCTGGCCGCGGCCGCCAGCCGGCTATTGCTCGTGACGTGCCGACCTTCCTCCGTGCCCGTCGACGGTAGTGGCGCCGCCGCGGTCGGCTACCGCGCGCGGTAACTGTCAGACCGTTCGGTCACACGAGCACGGCGGCGGCGGAGTGCGTGGTGTGCCTCGGCGAGGTGGAGGACGGGGAGATAGTGAAGCGGCTGCCGGCGTGCCTGCACGTGTTCCACCAGCGATGCATCGACATGTGGCTGCACGGCCATTCGACGTGCCCGGTCTGTCGGCGCAGCGTCTTCCGCGCCGTCTCCGGGCCAGAAGGTGCGTGGCGCGGGTTGTTGAAATTCTTCTGAACTCTGCGACGACATTCTAAACTGTGTTTACCGTGCTTTGTATGAAAGATGCGATTCCTATGGGAAATCAGAAATAATGGCCGTGTTTAGTCCCAAAATTCCTCAAAATTTCTCTCTCCAAACTTCACTATTCACCTACACGTCAAATCACATCAAATCTCTCTCCTCATGCATTGAGCGCTAAACGTGGGTAAACAAAAAACTAATTGTATAGTTTTGATGTAGACGACGAGACGAATCTTTTGAGCCTAGTTTGGTCATTGTAGGACAATAATTATCACAAACAAACGAAAAGTGCTACAGTGCGCTACAGTGTCCGATTGACCCGGTGTGATTTCTCAACCACACTTTTCGAGGGAACAACACAGCCAAATGTAATACTCTGTCACTCTGCAAGCCCGCATTTGACATCTCGACTCCAATCATCATTTACATGCAGAAACTCGCTGTCCTTCTGCATCCATGACCCAACCATCAAGTTGGCACATGACGATCCGTTGGCCGGGTTAGTTGCCTGGTTTTGTGCTGCTGCATCTTGATCGAGTCCTTTTTATTGGAGAACAAGCTAGTGGGCGGGTCCTCAGTCAACTATCGACTCCCCAGCCATCTCTGATATGTTTAAGTTACTTATATCAAAATCCCCCAACTATCGGCAGTTATGCATCTCTATTCTCTAAGGGTGCGTTTGGTTGCTTGGCCAAGGGCTAGCCAGGCCCCTGGAGCCAACCGGCCCATTTTTGTTTATAAGAGACCTAGCCAGGCTCCACGAAAACGGCCGCGGGCCGCGTCCCCGCGGAGCCAGGGCGCGCTAAGCAGGCCGTGCGCAGGCGGCTCGGCCCCGCATATGCAACCGCGCCCCGCCATATATAACGAGGCTGGCCACCCTAGGGTTACCGCCCGGCTACTATTCACTCCCCCTACGCCGCGCTCGCTCTCCTCTCGCTCTCGACTCTCCCCTAGGGTTCCGCCACCCTAGGGTTCCACTGCCGCCGCCGTCGAGGGACCGCCAGGCCCCGAGGGTCCTCCGCAGGCGAGCGTCCGCCGCCAAGTCCGCCGCCGTCGAGGTTTGTGGTGGGAGATCCAAGATTCTCCATCCTCCTGTCTCCCAGATCTTCGTACTCTTCTGCCCTCTTCTCGATTCGATTGTTTTCTGCGAGAAGTCAGTGCTTTTCGATTTCTTGCTTTGCCATCGCTGATGATGTGGTAGATCTATCTCTGTGCGGATGTATGGATCTGGTTGGTGATGCATGTTTGCCATTAGTCAGGGATTTTCGTTTTCTTGCTCTGCAATCACTGGTACTGTGGTAGATCTACCTGTCATATGTGAGGATTTATTGGATCTGTTTCGTATACATCTGTTTCTAGCATAATATTCGATAGATCCGGTAGTATGCTGAGCTTAGTTATGGTCTGTGATGTGGTATGGCTCTGGGAGGCGCATCGTTTGATGTTGCAGCCGAGCCTAATTTACTTTTACTCAAGATGCAATTTTGTTTGAAGCAGCACAAGTTGTTCCTGTGAGCTACCTTCTTTTCTGACTCTCCGGATGTCATGTACCTTCTAGATATGGATTCTCCTGCTAGGCGTCGCCATGCTATCCGTCGAGGTGCATCTGTTGTGGTTGCTTTGTGCACTTGGTTGCTTGTTAGGTTAAGACGCCGCAGAATCTGTAGACCTCGAATCACCTATGCCCCTATGTCAGCTAGGGATGAGCAACGAGCACATAATCTGAATTTCATCTACAACTCCAATGATATCCAATGTGTTGAGCTTCATAGGATGAAGAGGGCTCCTTTTTTCCAGCTTTGTGATCTGTTCCGTAGCCGAGGGTTGCTTAAGGATACTATCCACTGCCACATCGAGGAGCAGGTTGCATTGTTCCTCCATGTTGTAGGACATAACCAACGGTTTGTCTGCATCAAGTTTTCCTTTAGAAGGTCCTTCGAAACCATCAGTAGGTACTTCCATGAAGTATTGTTTGCTGTTGGAGAACTCAGGAATGAGATGATACAGCCACCATCTACCTCAGTGCATCCTAAAATTCAGAATAGCCGCAGATGGAACCCATACTTCAAGGTTAGAGCCATAAACCCAAAATTGATGTCCATATGCTATCCACCTTATGTTATGTGCTTAATGTCAGTGATGGTACATTGTGTAGGATTGTGTTGGGGCTATTGATGGCACCCATGTGCTAGCAAGGGTCCCAGAGGAGCACAAGGCTGCTTTTCTCGGAAGGAAGCACACTACAACCCAAAATGTATTAGCAGCAGTAGACTTTGACTTAAGGTTCACCTATGTGCTGGCTGGCTGGGAGGGATCTGCACATGATGCACTGATTCTATCTGATGCTTACAGAGACCTGATGGACTCAAGGTCCCAGAAGGTATTTGTCACACTACGCACACATATCTTCCTCACACAAGAGCTGTCCTGGTCTGACCCATTTCATCCATTTGGTAGGAAAATTCTACTTGGTAGATGCTGGATATGCATGCAGACCTGGGTTCTTACCACCATACAGAGCAACTAGGTATCATTTGAGGGAGTATGGTGTTAGGAGCCCTCAGAACCAGAGAGAACTGTTCAACCTAAGGCATTCCTCCCTCAGGGTCATTGTGGAGAGAGCCTTTGGTCCACTGAAGAATAGGTTCAAGATATTGTACAACAAGCTATTCCATCCCTACCTTACCCAGGTCAAGCTGGTCCTTGCTTGTTGTATCCTGCATAACTAGATTCTTAGGCATGGACAAGATGAACATTTCCCTCCTGAGGCTATCTGGGTGCCCAACTCTTCTAATGAGGCTGCCCCAAATGATGTTGCTGTAGACAATGGGTCATGGTCTGCTAAGAGAGATGCATGGGCTCAACAGATGACTGAGAAAGCTTGCGCCGGCGCCCTCAGCTCCCCCGCAACCACTGCTACCATCAGGTTTAAGTTTAACTTCAGCGATTTCCTGAAGAGTCGTACCGCCGTACCAAAACTTGTAGCTGAGTGATCGTGTCAGCTTCATCGCTGTCGTCGTCGTTAATTAATCTATATATGTTCGTGCCAAGCTTCATAGTTGATACAACGGCCGATTGCCGCTGGCAATCTCCCTACTCAATGCTACACTTTCCTGAAGGGCCGGCCATGTCGATGGACACCGCCAAGATTCTTGTCATGCTTCTGCTATGCTTCTCTGCCCCTGCCACCACCACATCGTTCGATCCGACCACGTCGTCAGGCCCGCCGGCCGCCCATGACTACAGCCGCCGCTTCGACCAAGTGAGACGGCACTGCCGGTCCCTGCTCACCTCCGCCGGCGAGCTCAGCGTTGGGGCCGACCGTGCCGGCCACCTGATCCGCGACCTGTCCTTCAAGGATGGCGACTGGAGCAAGGACGCCGGCAACGCTCCCCTGTTCCCGTTCCGTGGAAGAAGCTACGCCGATGCAGCGGCGGCGGCAGCGGCGGAGCTGTCGGCCCTGAATTGCTTCAAGCGGATCCCCTTGCGTTTGTGTCCTTCAGGGTCACGCAGGTTCAACGAATACGCGCCCCGCCAACCACCTTCAACGTCAGTGGGATCCTTACCTTCACCTTGGCCTGCAACAGCGGCTGCCGGCCACGTGCCTCGCCGGAGACGGAGCTCTGGCACGGTGTCTCCAAGTTCCATATACTGTTCGAAGGTGTGTACGCCGAGACACGGCCGTCGACGGGCGGCGGCGGCGAGAGGGTGCTGTGCATGGTCGGGACCTCTGCTTTCCCCATGCGCCGCGCTGACTCAGCGCACTGGGCGGAAAATGCCGGCGGCAAGACCATCGTTATTGAGCCGCCGTCCGACGCCGCCGCCGCCGCCGTCGGAAACACCCTGCTCGTGCTCCGGTACCCGAAGGTGCACGTGCTCACGACTCGCGCCATTTGCGGCGAGATGACGAGCCTGAGCGCCAAGTCCGATGACAACTACTTCGACGCCGTCCGGCTGGTGTCTCGGCTCGGCACCTACTCCGTCTACCATCTACGGCCGGATGACGAGGAGCACGTCGCCGCCTGGTGCAGCAGCAGCAGCCAGCCATCGTCCTCCCGCGGCGGTGGCGCCGGCGCCGGCGACGTCGCGGAGCACCTCTACCAGGGCGGCTCCTTCTGCGACATCCTTCGAAAGTTCACCTCCGACGACTATTTCCTCCTGCCTCTCGTCCCAAACTGGAGCTGCAGCAACTCGACGGAAGAGTTCTGCGGCCGGCCCGGGCCGTTCGACGCCGGCGGCGGCCGGGCCACGACGGCCGTGGCGTTCGCCCGCTCCGCCGTCACGGTGCAGGACCTCCGGTGCACGCCGGGCTGCGCCAGGGACGGGACGCCGGCGGCGAGGGCGTCGGCCGCGCACCGGTTCGTGCCGCCGTGGGAGGACCCGGCCACGGCGGCGGCGCGGACCGGGCTGGGCGGCGCCACGCTGTCGGCCGAGGGCGCGTGGTTCGCGTCCACCGGGCGGCTCTGCATGGCGGCGTGCCTCGGCGCCAGCGATGGCGACGGCGAGGACGCCTGCCGCCACCGCGTGGCACTGCGCGTCCCCACGGCGTTCTCCATCACCCGCCGCGGCATCGTCGTGGGACAGATCACCGCCACCGACGGCAGCCACCCGCCGCTGTCGTTCCAACAGCGCGTGCCCGCCGGACAGGAGTGGCACCGGTTCGGCCGCTCCGGCGAGGCGATCCCCATGGCGTATCACTACACCAAGGTCAAGCAGGCCGGCGAGCTCCTCCGAGGGAGCAAGCCGTACGGACTCCGCGACAGCTTCGTCGCGAGGTCACTACTTCGCTATCCGAAGATCGCCGGCGCTGACGACGATGACTTGATGAGCCTCTCCAGCCTCGCTCAGGACCTTCGCCTCAGCTTCCAATGCACGGCGAAGCTGCCGTTTGTGCCGGAATGGATCGAGGAGCCGTGCCTTGAACTCCAGATACTGTCCATTGACACGCTGGTTGGAAGCTATTATCCCCAGTTTGAGGACGGGTCCAGTATGCCGGTGGAACAAATCCATACCGGCCATGGCGTGTTGAAGCCGCAGCATGTATTCAATGTGTCTGCCGAGCTCGTGGAAATCAGGAATTACCCTGGTCCGGTGATGTCGCTGGAGGGCGTGTACAACCCGGCGGACGGGCGCATGCACCTGATCGGCTGCCGCGACGTCGTGCACGCGCCATGGCGAGACGTGTCCAAGAGCAGAGACCTCGAGGACGGCATGGACTGCTCCATTGAGGTGACAGTGGAGTACCCGCCGACGACGATGCGGTGGCTGATCAACCCGCCGGCGAAGGTACTCATCGCCAGCACGAGGGAGGACGACGGCGACCCGCTTCGCTTCGACACGACGGAGCTCCGATCCATGCCGAAGTTCTACGACGACAGCCGGGGCGCGCCGTCGGAGCCCACCCTGGAGGCGCTCCTGTGCATCGCCGTGCTGTCGGCCACCATCGCCGCCGCCGCCGCCCAGATGCGCCACGTCGACGCCCACCCCGACGTCGCGCCGTACGTCTCCCTCGCCATGCTCGGCGTCCAGGCCCTCGGCTACGGCGCGACGCTGGTCGCCGGCGCCAGGGTGCTGCCGGCGTGGCCGAGCTACAGCTACAAGCTCCACGTCGACGGCATGGAGTGCTCCGTGAGGGCGCTGACCCTCGCCGCGCTGCTCCTCACGGCGTGGCTCGCCCAGAAGGTGTGGCGGGCGAGGGCGGAGGCGCGGACGCGGGCGCCGCTGGAGCCCGGGCCCCGGGCGCGTCCCCGGCGACGGCGCGGTGCTCCTGTGCAGCCTCGCCGTGCACCTGGGCGGCCTCTTCGTCGCCGGCGGCGTGCACTGGCTGAGCACCACCCGTGTTGGCACGCCGCCCATCAGGGGGGCGGAGGAGGAGATGATGACGATGCCGTCGCCGTCGGACATGTGGTCGGTGGGCTTCGTCGTCGAGCGGTACGTCGGCGTGGTGAAGGAGTGGTTCCTGCTCCCGCAGGTCATCGGCAACGCGCTGTGGCGAGTGAACTGCAAGCCTCTGGCGGCGAGGTACTACGGCGGGGTCACCGCGGCGTGGTTGCTGCCACATGTCTACGGGTACATCCGGCCACCCGGGGCTAGTGTTGGTGTCTACTGGAAGGCCGGTGCCGTGGTGATTCCGGGCGTCGGGGTCGTGCTTGCTCTCCTGGTTTTTGTGCAGCAGCGCTGGAACTACAGAATTGTTGGCTGGGCGACGAGGACGCCGAGGAACAAGCTGCCGAAGCACGTCTATTGAAGGAAAAGGTCCCTTTGGGAGGGCTCCGGCTCCACTACCAGTACTCTCTACCACGCTGCTACGTGGTTCAGTGTTGCTCACGAAAAATGCTTGTGACCCGTCACTTGCGAGAGATTCAATCCTCATATTTCATGTTCCGCACGTTCTTGTCTCATCCTTTCATGTTCCGCGTGTTTTTTGTCTCATCCTCTTATATTCCTTTGTATTTCATTTTTTCTTTGTTCTATACGTGATGATCAGAAATCTTTCCTGTTGTGATGAGATGTACTTTTTATGGTTCGTTGTCATTAATAAAGGATAAAAAGAGCCATTGTCTTTTTAAAATATAAGCGTTTATTCTCTCTTATTAATATGTGCCACACGTTATCCTTTAACCATTGTACTTACTGAATTTTTTAATCGATAGTGAAAGGACATCTCTATATTTAATTCAATCACTAAGATTTTGAATTTCTGAACATTGTGCCTGGAATTTTTTTTACTTGCACATATGAAACTATGGCTGTTGTACCGACTCTTTCGTTAGGACACACACCTCTCTTGCTGCTCACTCATTTGTACCACGGCAAGCATACAGGTACCTTCTCTTGCAAAGAATATGTTCATTTTGAATTTCTGCAGCTCTTTATTGATTGTGCACAGGTTGTATGAGGTAGAAAAAAATATTTATTTATTTATTTTACCTTTTTGTGTATGCATCTTTATTAAGATCGTAATTCTTTTCACTCTTTTTATTTTGTATTTCCTTTTAGGGTTTGGTGTTTATGTCAATATGATAGTCGTTGTACCGGTACCTCTCTATCGTCGTAGCACGTATCTTCTCTATCTTCATAGCCCGTATCTTGCTTATCTGTTGGAACTAATCTTATGTATTAGTACGTGATATTGCAGCCACCGTATCGGTACCCACCTGAAACGAGCAGTGGTACCCCCAGGACGGGTACCGGTACCTACATATTTATCCTACTGAGCTATTTATAAAACTAGTTTACATAAAGCTTACATATTTACACATTCAACAAAAAAATAAAAACAAAGTAAATGAAAGAAATGGTTTGCATAAATTCATGCATATCCAACAGGCACAACCTAACAACGAGAAGGATTGAGGAGCGCAGTAGCTGTAGCACCATAGGTGTTACTCTTCCGTATGCATCTTGATGCTTCCGTGTGAATCTAGTACTCAAAAGAAAAAAAAAGGCACTCTTATTCACTCACCCAACGATCTTATCCCCAAGCACGCGGTCGGTGCCCACCTCCCGGACCACCTCCTCCTGCACCTCCCCGACCTCGAACTTCATGCCGTTGTCCAGGTTCCGGATCCGGCATTGCTCCCCGCCACTGGGAGCTGGGGTTCCGCGCGAGCGGCAGCTTCTCGGGTCCATCGGATCTTGGCTCCTCCGTGGCTACCTACTGAAGACGAGGGAGGCGACGGCGAGCGAGGCGAGCGGTGTTGGCACTCCTTACTGCCTACAGATAAATCCGCAAGCGGACGGATACCGATGTAGCTTTCACCCGTGAGTATTCCAAGGTATCGATTTCCACGAGAAACGAGAAGTGTACTAATCCTAAACTAAGTTGTCCAAGGTAGATGGAGTGGATAAATGGACTGGGTGAGGTGGATGACGACAACAAGGAGAGAAGAGAAGAGGTAGGAGGGTAGAGAGGGTACATGTCTGGTAAGAGTATTCTACCGACTACTGAGCAGTTTAGAGGATACGAACAGATACTTGCTTCGGGACTACAGGACATCCGACACACAGAAAAGGATGAGAAGGGGTGCCGACTACCCTGAACCTTGGGTCCTAAGTCACCGGAACTAACGTGATGGGCTACAAAGGCCATAAGGGCTGTCACCACCTTACGGCTACCACCTCCGTTGCGACGGGCGGATTCTAAGGTTACTGGCAAGTCTAGGAACCACTCCTACACTAGTCAATAACTACTTATCTCTTATAGTAAGATAAGCATCCAGGCTAAACAACCAGTATACAGTTATACCAATCAACTAAGCACTGAATAAAGAACGAAACAAGTAAATGAATGTAAGAACTGAATGCTCAATTAATCAGAGAGAGATACAAGAGTTACCGGACATGACCCGGATGTCACTCGAAGTCGAGCCGCATCCGTAGAGGTACAGTGGGAAGAGGGGCCGACACTCCGGCTCCTCTCCGGGAAGCTCACCTCTCCTCTCTCCCTATTTCTACCGATATGAGTGGCGGAACCTAGCGACGCCTACTCTTCTTCTCCTCTTGAGTTGCCTATTTTGCAGGTGAAGGAGGGCCTCTATTTATAGCTCCTAGGGTCGGTTTGGAGGTA
>OAMR01001034.1:62415-73347 GCA_900205405.1 Echinochloa crus-galli
TAGGTCATTCGGCTACTAATTATTCATTACAATTACACATTCAAAAATTTTAAAATTTGGAAACATTCAGAGAGTTCCAGCATCGTCTCTGAATCCTATTATTAAACCATGGCCATTTAGAGGATGGGGAATGGATTTGATTGGCCAAATAAACCCTCCATCTAGCAAGGGGCATAAATTTGTACTTTTGGCCACTGATTATTTCACCAAGTGGGTCGAGGCAATTCCATTGAAGAAAGTGACATCAGAGAATTTGCTAATTCCTCGAGAGAGCAGATCAAGGGGATGAGTATGAAGATAATGAAGAAGTGGCTGCAGCAGAAATAGTGTGGGGCAAAGAGCCGATTACTGTGAATCAAAAGTGGGTCAAGCAGAATAAAGGTGCTTATGATTTTGATGTAACCAAAGCAGACAAATTGTTTGAATTCCTTGTGAAAGAAGGCCGAATCAAGTTACCAGAGGGGCATTCCATGCTTCGGCCGGATGGAGTAAGAGACAAAAAATATTGTGGATTCCACGACAGAAACTATCCCTGTATTGCTGACAGATAGCTTGTTCATAGCTATATGCCGATCAAGATTGGCCTTGCAAGCCGTAGAGATGGAACTGTCTGGTATCATCCGGCACGTTCCAGGTTTTATATCTAAACATTTTTTCTTCCTTTGTCAGTTTCAGAGAAAATTGACTGGCACGCTTACAGGATTCAGACGATCGGGCACGCGTGAAGCCAGCTGATTCGGCTTGCTGTGTGCTTGGCGTGAGAAGCCGATTTTGTGTCAACACCCTTTTTGGCACACCTGGTGGGACAACAAGCTTTGAAGATGCCGGATTTAAAGGATATTACGGATGTCACTCTTGAAGAACTGACTGAAGAGCATCAACAGATAGTGAAAGCTGCTGCAGAGCAGTTCATTAATATAAAAGAAATGAATAGTCAAAGTATGATTTAGGAGACCGTGTCATGTTGTCTCATGCCTTATAAACGTGGAAGGAGGGAGTAAATAACATGGCATATAAGAAAAGAGAATAATGTGACACGGAAATCAGTGAGGGGAGAGAAAGAAATGGTTTTCATGCAAGAAAGCCTTGTCTACATATGAGAAACAAAAAAAAAGGAAAAAAGGAGTCGGGAGATGAAAATGTAGAGAGGAGAGGGGGATTGATCGGTAATTCATTTTTTAATAAACTATTCATCGGCAATATAGCTTTTAAAAAAACCCCGAACGGATAGGAGAGCTTCCTGTTACATTAAAAGACAGGGGTAGCTTGATAGGCTAAACAAAAAATGTACAACTCTTACATGTACTTTTTAATGGAACTTATTGGATCAGATCATGGGCGATACTCCAAAAGGAGGAAGAAAGAGCTTCATAAGAACGGCATGCCGCCATGTGGAGATAATGGCCATGAAAGTTTCCGTCACGCATGGGTAGAGGTTTAGCAATAAATTGGGTGATTAAAGGCTTTGTTTTTCTTTATCTTTACTTTTTATGCTAGCGTTTTATGTTGTGGTGTCTGAGTGTACTATGAGGGAGACGGAGTCTCTAAAACAGTAAGAGTCTTGTAATAATTTGGCCATATGCAAACTTGTTTGCAGAAGCCGGGAAGTTTTTCATTTGCTTGGTGAAATATGACTTCCTTTATCCTAGATTAGTAATTTCAAGTCAACGTATGAAATATTCTATTTTAAATCACAGCTTACCTTTGTTTTGTCATAAATCAAACTTCTTGAATTTTTACTATAAAAATACAATAACATCTACAAATAAATATACTATCAACACATATTTCATGGTCGATTCAATAAAATTAATTTTATGTTGTGTATGTTAATATTTTTTCTATATATTTATATATTTATTAAAAGTTTAAAAATTTGACTTAGAACAAATTAAAATGAAATATAGTTATAAACTAAGGGAGTAAGTAGTAAAAGTGGTCAGACGGGAAACAAAGTATTCGAGTGATTTCGTTGTTTGTTTTTGTGTTATGTTTCAAAATATGTATGGCCCATTATGAAGATCACCCTAGGATGATGGAGTTTTTTTTCCTAAAAGCCCTTTTAAATCTAATATTTTAATATTAACCCCTGACGAACTGTATTTTCAAGAAGTAGCCCTTTTGGTCGCGCCAATAATTTTAGCGCGACAAAACTGCCACGCTGTAAAAAATGCAGACGTGAATTGGCACGTGGAAGCAGCAGTCGCGCCACATGCAATGACGCGAAATAGTCGCGCCAAGGGCAGAGTGCTGGCAGGCGTGCGTGTGCTCTCCAGTCTCTCCTCTCTCCTCGATTCACGTGCCCTGATCGTTGGCATGATTGCTCCCCATGTTCTCAACGCCGGATGCAGATAGGAGAGAGAAGGATTGTGTTAGGTCCCAAATTCCAAACTTTTTATGATACTGACATCCCATCGAAACATTAAATATAGTAAATGACGCATATATGAAATACTAAATGTGGGTAAATAAAAAAACTAATTACATAGTTTTGATGTACACGACGAGCCGAATCTTTTGAGCCTAGTTAGGTCATGGTAAGACAACGATTACCACAAACAAACAAAAAATATTACAGTACGCTACAGTATCTGATGTGATTTTTTTCACCAAACTTTACGCTAGAGTGCCATCTGTTTATTTTCTTGTCTTCGTCAGCAAATAGTTCTTCGAGCTACTCACTCCTAATTGTGTAAATTGGATTTTCCATGCAGTGTTCCTTCTCATCTCCTGTACGAACACATTGATGGCGCAGAACCGCACGGCAGGCGGGCGGCAGATCATGATTGGCTTCCGAAAAGGAACTCTCAAATTTACTATGCAAAAAAGAAGATTTTCCGTCACATTAAAATGTCATAACATGCATGGAGTACTAAATGTAGATGAAATCAAAAACTAATTGCGTAGTTTTGTTGTACTCTGCGAGACGAACATTTTGAGCCTAATTAAACAATTTTTGGACAAATTTTTCACAAATACAAACGGAATGCTACATAGTAATGATTACGAAGTGACATCTTACTCTCAAATTCAACCTCCAAAATTCAACATCTAAACATGGTCGAGGAGAGAGACGTTGAGTGCTCAGTACAGGAGGAGTGATGGCTTGTTTTAGTTCCTAAATTTGAGACTTCTAATTTGGAAGTTGGGTTTTTCATGCGCACCGTAATATTTCATTTGTATTTGTGAAAAATTATCCAAACATTAATTAATTAGGCTTAAAATGTTGGTCTCGCAAAGTACAAGAAAATCGTACAGTTAGTTTTAAATTTTATCTACATTTAGTACTCCAAGGACAGAGTGAGTAGCTCGAATAACTATTTGCTGATGAAGACAAAAAAATAAACAGATGGCACTCTAGCGTAAAGTTTGGTGAAAAGGTCACATCGGATACTGTAGCGTACTGTAACATTTATTGTTTGTTTGTGGTAATCGTTGTCCTACCATGACCCAATTAGGCTCAAAAGATTCGTCTCGTCGTGTACATCAAAACTATGTAATTAGTTTTTTTATTTACTCGTGTTTAGTGTTTCATATATGCGTCATTTGCTATATTTAATGTTTCGATGTGACGTCGATGTAATAAAAAGTTTAAAATTTGGGACCTAACACAATCCTTCTCTCTCCTGTCTACACCCCCGTCGAGAATATGTGTTGACGTAAAATCTGCAGTTCACGCCAAGCACACAGCAAGCCGAATTAGCTAGCTTCACACGTGAACGTTTGAATCCAGAGCGTGCCAGTCAATTTTCCCTGAAACTCACAAAGGAAGAAAATGTTTAGATAAAAAACCTGGAACGTGCCGGATGATACCAGACAGTTCCACATCTACGGCTTTACAAAGCCAATTTTGATCGACATATAGCTACGAATAAGCATGATTCTAAACTAAGCTGCCCAGGGGTAGCGGGATGGAGTGGACGAATGGTATGGATTGAAGTGACTGTTGCAGAAACTGATACGCAAAGTGAGGTGAAGAAAACAACAGAGATGATCGCCGAAGAGGAACAACAGCCAAAACACCAAGAGGTTGATGTTGAAAATCCTCCGCCAGAAGATGCTGCGCATGATACAACAGAACTGTCTCTGCAAGTAATAAGTAACCAACCACTGGAGCCTGTTTCTGTGGAAAAGAACGCACAGGCTACACAAGCTCCAGATGAAGGTCTACTGCCCAATACCATGGAAGTAGAAGGGCCGCAAGTGGAGAGTGTAGATGTAGTCAATACTTCCCAAAACCAGGTACTTGTTGACTGTTCTTAATGTATCTTGCGAATTATGTTTGCTATAACGCTCTCACATATGTTCAGGTTGCAAAAGAACAAATCGTAGAAACAGAGGTACTCGAGGAAGTACCCGATCAGCAACGTAATGAAGAAAATCTTGATGATATAAAGTAAAACTCAAATAACACAAGGTAACTTAATGAATCTATTAGACCTTTGCCAAAATCTAATAGAGCCGGTAACTTGCCTCAAGCTAAACCTTAGCCTACCGCATGACTCATGATTTAACAAAGAAGCCTTCTCATACCAAGCTTAAATCCACCGCATGATACTAAGCATGATACAAGGTTGTCGATACTTATGGAGGTCGACGGATCGATGGTTCCTCTCGAAGATTTCGACGACATGACTAAAGGACTCGAAAAGGTGGCGCAAGGCCGGTTTGTTGTATGATTGTTCGATCCCTATTACAATCACCATGGGTTTATATTTATACCCTGGTTTTGACACTATTCCTAGTCGACTACGATTACAAAACGTTTATTTCCAAAGAAATACGTCAAAGCGCCGTATTCATCTCATATTCTTCATCAAATCGGCTTATTCCTTATATTCGATCTACGTCATCACGCTTTCCCGAATACTTCTGTTTCCAACTGTGGAACAGCTCCTTTGCCGAATGATGGCGGATTCCCGACCGCAGAGCCTCTTTTGCCGAATGCTTCGAAGAAGACGTTCCTGCCGAATGGAATCTTTCTACCAAATCTGGCCCACTTGTCAGCCTCTTTCAGGTGCCAATTTTTGGTGTTAACAATATGGGAGCACTCCAGCACTCCTGTCAGCACTTGGGCACGTGAATCGAGGAGAGAGGGCAGAGTGGAGAGTGCACGCACGCCTGCCAGCACTCCTGCGTTTTTCTGCCTGAGTCGCGCCACTGACCTGGGCGCGACTATTTCGCGCCATTGCATGTGGCGCGACTGCTACTTTCACGTGTCAATCCACGTCCGCATTTTTAACAGCGTGGCAGTTTAGTCGCGCCAATATATGTGGCGCGACTCAGTTATAAGTCGCGCCAAATATTGGCGCGACCAAAAGGGCTACTTCTTAGAAATACAGTTCGTCGGGGTTTAATATTAAAATATTAGATTTAAATGGGCTTTTAGAAAAAAAAACTCTAGGATGATTTGATACACCTAGGAATATTGGTCATAAAATTAATGAATGGTCTACCAACATAGATGTTCTACATAAGGGACAGGCCTTAAACCCTGTTCCCACGCGTTAAACTTTAGCACCGTCACATTGGATGTAAATATGTTAATTAGAAGTATTAAATAGATTAATTTAAAAACCTATTACATAAACAAGAGTAATTTATAAGACGAATCTATTAAGTCTAATTACAGTATGATTAGACAATGTAATGCTACAGTAAACGTATGGTAATTATGTATTAATTATAACAAGGCTTGCTATAGTAAAATTAGGCTTGTTAGGTTCGTCTCGGAAAATAGACATGACTTATGTAATTAATTTTATAATTAGTTTATATTTAATACATCTAATTATCATTTATTTAAAGCGCTAAACTTCAGCACTTGGATCCAAATAGGGCCAGTGGGCTGGCTACTCTCATTTGAGTCATGTGATTTTATAGAATGTTGTGGCTTATAATAATAAATATTTGATATTAAGGGATACTAAAAATTTATAAAGAGAGGACATGATGATGACATGTTATTTTATATAGTGCTATTTTTTACTTGAAAAGAAGGGAAGCAAGCTTAGGGCAATGCGATCCAGTGACTAGGATGGTTTCATATTATAGTTCGATTGGACGAACTCGAAGAATCGGATGCCGCGGCAGGGGCCACGGCTGGAGGCGCAGCAGGAGCTGCGGCTAGAGCAGCATTGGCGGAAATCTATTGGATTACCCTGAGAAAGCGAAGAAATTTGTGACGAAAAGAACAAAATCCTGCTTCTTCTCATCAGCTTCAATTTCTCCTTATGAACTAGTGTATGGACATCATGCCATTTTACCATGGGAATTACAAACAGAGTCAAGGAGAGTACATTTGCAGAAAGATTTAAGTTCTGAAGATTACACTCGTTGCAGCAAGCGACGGGCCGAGGCTAGCAACGAGAATTCCATGGAGATGGCGATGAAGCGGAAGGCCGGACTTCCTGCAGTGGACCGGCAATCTAAAGTTAAGGTCAGGCAATTTGCAGAAGGTGATCTAGTTTGGAAAGCATTATTGCCGATTGGTACTAAATACAGTACATTCGGTAAGTGGTCACCAAATTGGGAAGGTCCTTTCAGAGTAGTTAGATGCGTGGCTGGCAATGCATACATCCTAAAAACTTTGCTAGGAGAAGAATTCACTGTTGAGTAATGACGAGACCCGTAGCGACGCCCAGGCGAACGCCATGGGAGGCCACCTCGTCGACACGGCCTGCCACCGCACCAAGGCGTGCCTCGGGTGTGTCCCCTTGGGCGTTCACCTTGTCCGCCAGCTCCTCCACCAGCGCCTTCAGTCGATCAAGTTCAGCATCACGCGCTGCAAGGTTACAAGGGGATAACAGATTAATATCATTTGGAGGACGAGATTGAAATTGAGCAGATTGCAGGACTCACCATCAATGACTTCGAGCAGCTGCTTGCGCTCGTGCTGCCATTCAAGATCTGCGATCCCGGCTTGCTTGGAGATGACCTCCAACTCGCGGCGAGTGTCGTCACGCTCCGCTTTGAATCGGTGAGCATCGCCGTCCGTGTAGCGGTAGTCGTCCGATTCGAGAGATCGATTGGACGAACTCGAAGATGCCGCAGGAGCAGCGGCTGGAGCTGCAACTGGCGCACCAGCGCCGGCAATCCATTGGATTACCCTGAAAGAACAAAGAGATTCGTCAAGAAAGAGAAAAGAATCTTGAAAAGAACGGAGAAAGGTAAGCAGCTAATCACCTGCGGCGAGCGCCGGCGCGGCTTCCTTCGGGCTCGTCAGCGGCCGAACGCCTCCCGTTGGCCATTAGGGTTTTCTTGGAAGTTACTGTGCTTTGGGGAGAGAAGAGCTCGAGACCGGCAGAGGCTAGGAAGGTGAAAGACTTGATGAGGAGATAGCAGCACTCGATATGTTTATTTATAGAGCCCGCAGAGGAGATCGTGGTCGGAGATCGTGGCGCGCATCCCAAAAATTTGGAAGGTGGAAAGCCCCACGAACCGAGCAGTTGCCGTGTCGTTTGGGATTCATGCTGAGTCATATTCGGTTTGACCAGGTAAAATTCGGCTATGACATGCTTATCACAGTCAGTTTGCCGAATGGGCTTTGGACAACGAAATTCATTACGGTCAGCTTTGCCGAATGGGTCACAGACAGTGAAACAAAGACAAGAATGCAGAACAAAACTGCATAGGTCATTCGGCTACTAATTATTCATTACAATTACACATTAAAAAATTTTAAAATACATTTCTTGCATTGGATACCATGCTGCTAATGTTCTCCAAAAGCTTCTTGTCAGCTTCTTGGGTTTTTGCCTATAAAAGAAATGAATAGTCAAAGTATGATTTAGGAGACCGTGTCATGTTGTCTCATGCCTTATAAACGTGGAAGGAGGGAGTAAATAACATGGCATATAAGAAAAGAGAATAATGTGACACGGAAATCAGTGAGGGGAGAGAAAGAAATGGTTTTCATGCAAGAAAGCCTTGTCTACATATGAGAAACAAAAAAAAAGGAAAAAAGGAGTCGGGAGATGAAAATGTAGAGAGGAGAGGGGGATTGATCGGTAATTCATTTTTTAATAAACTATTCATCGGCAATATAGCTTTTAAAAAAACCCCGAACGGATAGGAGAGCTTCCTGTTACATTAAAAGACAGGGGTAGCTTGATAGGCTAAACAAAAAATGTACAACTCTTACATGTACTTTTTAATGGAACTTATTGGATCAGATCATGGGCGATACTCCAAAAGGAGGAAGAAAGAGCTTCATAAGAACGGCATGCCGCCATGTGGAGATAATGGCCATGAAAGTTTCCGTCACGCATGGGTAGAGGTTTAGCAATAAATTGGGTGATTAAAGGCTTTGTTTTTCTTTATCTTTACTTTTTATGCTAGCGTTTTATGTTGTGGTGTCTGAGTGTACTATGAGGGAGACGGAGTCTCTAAAACAGTAAGAGTCTTGTAATAATTTGGCCATATGCAAACTTGTTTGCAGAAGCCGGGAAGTTTTTCATTTGCTTGGTGAAATATGACTTCCTTTATCAAAAAAAAGAAAAAAAAGAATAAATAATGTAGAACAGCCCCGCAAAAAAATAGAAATAGAAAGGGAACAAATATTTTTTATCCGTTGAGTATATAGTTTTTATGTGTAGTATCTCTATGACATGAAAGCATCGAGACTACCCGTTTTGTATTTTGAGTTAAGATTGCCATAATTAGCTACTGATATTTTTGTTATGTATGTGACCATTTGCTCGTGCCATGCATACTGTACGGAGGCGATGAGGCGATCCCGGACTTGGCGACTCACGCTAGCGCCGGCGGTCCGGCCGGTGCCGGTGCATGGTGGCAGGGCCGATGCCCTTGGCGAGATCACGGAGGTGGAGCGGGTCATGGCCAGGGAGTCCATTCATAGGCTTACGGAGACGGCAGCCATGGCAGCGGCGCCGGCGAAGAAGGTGCATGGCGTTGCTAGAGGCTCTAGGTTTTGGGCCATCGGGGACTCGTCGGAGGATGAAGATGAAGAAGAGGTTCAAGACTGTGGATCGCCAAGATCTGACACCTCCATTGCCACGCCCGAGCTGGTGGAGCGTGCGCAGGAGGCTGGGTTTTCGCTTTGCCCAAGTTTACCAGGCGGAGGAGGACTTGGGGAAGACGGGAGGCGGAGCTTTGGCGCGGCGGATAATCGACTCGGTGATCGCGGCGAAGTTCACCGGTAAGCCATGGCAAGGTCCCTTGCCGAGGCCCTGGCGATCGCCAACGCAAACCATCGGCGACGCCATCGCAGGCGCGAAGGTACGTACAAACACCAGTCCAAGGTCTAGGAATCATGCGGCATCGCCGCCGTGGTCTCCAGCTTCCTCGCCGGCGAGGCACAGGCCGATTCTGGCAGAGGGGTCCCCACGATCCGATCGGAGCTCGTCGGGGCGGGTGTGGGATATACATTCCCAGGTACCCTCATGACAGAAGACCGAGTCATAGTAGAAGTACTCGGACAACTACTCGTGTACTCCTACTAGGACTAGGACTCCCAATTGTAAACCGACTAGGGAACTTACCATGTAACCTTGCCCCCTGAGATATATAAAGGAGGGCAAGGGTCCCTAGTTGGACACACGACATCGGATATACGCAATACAATCAACCATACAGGACGTAGGGTATTACGCTACTCGCGGCCTGAACCTGTCTAAATTGTGTTGTTCGTGCACCATCGTTCCTAGAACTCGGCGAGACCCTCGCAAATCTACTCCTCGGGGTATCCCCGGTTAGACGTGCTCGACATAATTCGTCGACAACGACCAAGGGCAGTGATGAGAAGGTCCAGGAGCCAATCTTTGGCTTGACCGAAATACTGGACATGACAAGGCCACCACCTAAGAGACAAAGAGAAATACAAAAGAGAATGAGTGAAAGGAGAGAACTCCAGAGAGCTGAGTGTCAGGGATGAAGGGAGACGAGCCATTTAATTGCGAAAACCAAAAAACCCCGAATGCATGATGAGCAAGAGGACCCTGTTGTAAGAGTCGTTCCATTTATCAACCGCCCAAGATCCGGGAAGTAGCCACTACAAATTCACAGGTATGACAAAGGTTTGAATATTCAATATGCAAGTATTCATGATTATAAAAGAACCCTTACTTTAGTCTTGCTCATGTTTTAAATTCTTTACTCGGGACGAGCAAAGATCTAAGTTTGGGGGAGCATCTTAAACATGTAGTTCCTCCGTTCGGGAATACTTGACGTTTCCAATCAGACAAATGAACTAGTGGTTGAACGTCATATATTAGCATAGTATATTTAGAAATGTACGTAGTATATAATTATATCATGCATGTTGATAACAGATAGAGATTGATAGGACTCGGATATTGTAGATGGAGTCAGACAGTTGCTACTTGCTGTGGTCGTATTTCGACTTGTACATCCCTGTACAATAATGCATATGTAAAGACACAAATCCATATATGTGTTCAGTGCGAAATGCTAATATTTGGCCAATCTCTTTCTGCATTTGATCATCATGTACACATGTGGAGTCACGTCAGGAATGTTCTTCTAGCTGTTTCACAACTTAAAAATCGCTGCTAAAAGCGCAGAGCATCAATTTCACAAAACTTTTTCATGGAACAACTTATCTTTTTGCAGAAATTGTAGGAAAGAAACTTTAAGGGTTAGGCCAATTTGGTTGAAGGCCTAATGCAATTGGGCCTTCTTTGTACCGTCCATGGATGAGCCCAGGTCCAAAGGTCCAATTGCAGTTTGATTGTTCCAGTAATTCTCAATTTTTTTTTGATTGTTCCAGTCAGTGAATTTTTGGAGAGCGATAAGCTTTCCTGTATAATTTTCATTTTATTTGTTGCTTGAGCAGTTGTTTTTGGGCTTTACTCTTGTGTTGGCCTGTTAAGTGTCTGAGATTTTTTTTACTGTCTCTCTTCTATTTTCGCTATCCAGCACCTTTTTCTTTTTCTCGTGTAGAATTACTGT
>OAMR01001034.1:89771-182913 GCA_900205405.1 Echinochloa crus-galli
TGTGCGTTCGGCAGTGGGATTCTTACATGTTTTTACCGATTGCCGAATGATACTCCGAATTATGACAGATAGCTTGTCCGTAGCTATATGTCTCTCGAGATTGGCTTCAATGCCGTAAATATGGAACTGTCTGGTCTCACCCGGCACGTTCCAGGTTTTGATCTAAACGTTTTTGTCCCTTTGTTAGTTTTCAGGCAAACTGACTGGCACGCTTTCGGATTCATACGCGCGGGCCACGTGTTGAAGCTAGCTAATTCGGCTTGCTGTGTGCTTGGCGCGAACTGCATATTTTGCGTCAACACACTTTTTGGCACGCCCAGTGGGACACGAAAAGTTTTGAAGATGCCTGAGTTGAGCGACATCATGGACGTTACTTTGGAAGAATTGTCTGAAGAACATCAACAGATGGTAAAGGCTGCTGCTGACCAATTCATTAACAAATGTTTACTGTCTTTCGCCAAGAACAGGAGTGGTGCACCGTTTCTCAAGTCCGATCTGCCAAGAGTTCTCCTTCCTGGGCAATCTGATCTTACTGAAGAAGAAGAGAGGGAGAGATTTTCGGGCTTGTTATACAAAGCTTTGGGGGAAGCAATGACCAATCACAATGCTGCGTTCTTGAACAGCTTTCGGCATATAATGGTAAGCATTTTTGGTCAGCATGTGGATAAACCCTTCGAACAGATACATGGGCAATTGGGTGGCCCGACATACTTCAATGTTCAAGCACAAGTTCAGAGGCCACATGGTAAAGGGAATGCTGATGAAACTGGAGCTTCTGGTACTAAAGATACAAATGGTCAACCGATTCGGCAAGATCCTCAGCCTGCACTGCCGAAAACTCGCACATACGGTGATATGGCATTCGGCACCACAGGGAATCCGCCTGCTTCTGCTTACAAGATATCTCCCTTGAACAATAGACTGCAGAGGGATTTATATGGGAATGGATACTTGGAGTTCCTGGACTACAATGCTATTGACGCTCTCCCGAATCCCGGGTATGTAGGCGTTGCGGGGATGCCCGCTGGAAGACCGGGGAATCAAGATTCAAATGTCGATCTCATGGTACAGAAAATGACCGAAGTGCTGCAAAATCAATTCGGTCTGAAACCCAAGAATCAAGGATATATGTACTCACCTCCTTTTCCAGAGTGGTACCAAAGGGTGTCGTTGCCGAGTAGAGTCAAGGTTCCTACAGAATTCACCAAATTCTCGGGACAAGATGATACAAGTACTGTGGAACATATAGCTCGATATTTGATGCAGCTTGGAGAAGCTTCGGCAGATGAGGCCTTTAGAATCAGATACTTTCCTTTGTCATTAACAGGTCCAGCTTTTACATGGTTTGCTTCTTTGCCTGCTCAGTCAATTTGCACGTGGAAAGATCTAGAGCAGAAATTCCATGCTCATTACTATACCGGTAGTACAGAGAAGAAGTTGGTTGATCTGACCAGCTTGAGGCAAAGAAATAACGAGACACCTACAGAGTTTCTCAGGAGATTTAGGGAAACTAAAGGCATGTGCTTTTCCTTGAACATACCTGATGATCAGTTGGCCGGAATGGCTGTGGCTGGTATGCTGCCTACCATTCGGGAGAAGCTATTCGGGATGGAATTTGATGATCTTGGCCAGCTGTCACAGAGATTAGCATTGATGAGCAATCAAGCATATGGCTTTAAGAAAGATGCTAGATTTGCTAAGCACAATGATATAGCCAGTATCTACAACCAGTTCCTCGAAAGGGTAGATCAAGAAGATGAATACGAAAATGATGAAGAAGTGGCTGCAGCAGAAATAGTGTGGAGTAAGGAACCAGTTACAATGACTCAAAGATGGATCAAACAGATGAAAGGAACATATGATTTTGATGTGACTAAGGCAGACAAATTGTTTGAGTTCCTGGTGAAAGAAGGCCGAATCAAATTGCCAGAGGGGCATTCTATGCTTCGGCCCGATGGAGTGAAAGATAAGAGGTACTGTGGGTTTCATGATAGAAATTCTCATTCCATTAATGAATGCAGGATCTTCAGAATGAGGATTCAAAAGGCTATTCAAGAGGGGCACCTGAAGTTTGACAACAGAATGAAATTGGATAGCAATCCCTTCCCTCAGAATATGATTGGGTTTTCAATCAACATGGTGAATGCTGTTGCACCTGAAGAAAAGGGGAAGATGAAAGTTTTAACTTCAGAGAAGGCAAAACAAAGTGGCTCAGTTGATCCTACTCGGCAAGTCACAATTGAACAGATTCGCAAAAAAGACTCTCGCTTCCCGAATGATCAATTTGAAATTGGGAAATCCTCCAAGCCTAGAGTCACTACACGTATCCTCCTTAACAAATGGAAACGTCAGCAAGAAAAGGAGCGTTACCAAAGGCATAGACGTGAAGAGGAGAAGAGGAGATACGAGGAAGAAAGATATAGGGAGGAACAAGAAGAGTATGCTCGAGAGCAGGAACGTGCGCATTGGGGGTGTGCATTCTTCAGACACTGTTGGAACGAAGGTTTGAAGCTTCCCACATGGAATAATTGTCCTGAATGCAATGATAGGTATGATGAATATAGGCAGGAAACTGTCAATCGCCGATCTGTCCATGAAAGAATTGGCAGGATGCATCCTAGTGATGATCGGCGTTTTGATGATCAACCAAGAAAGAGGCATGCTGATTACAGGTGGGTTGATCATGAAGAAGAAGAAGATCATGCTTATGTTTGGCAAGAAGGACAATGGTGTCCACCTGGCTTGAGGAAAAGCCAAAAGAGAAGAGTACAACGTTTGAGGAATCAAGAATTAAAGCAAGCAAGGCCTAAGATGAAATCAATATGGCGTCGAAAGGACAAGCCTGAAGAAGATGGTCATTCGGCTCCTACATGCATGGTATGCTTTTTGCCGAATGAATTTATGGCTCCCACTGATCAAGTTGTGCAGGAGGAAGCGTTGTCAGAGGTAGATGAAGTCGAACAGCTAATGGCACAATTGATGCTCAATAAGCAAGCTGTCTTTGAAAAGCCAATCCAGAATCGACATATGAAGCCATTATATTTGAAAGGATTTGTCAATGGGAAGCCTTTAACCAAGATGTTCGTCGATGGTGGAGCTGCTGTGAATGTGATGCCATATACTACATTTAGGAAGCTTGGCATGGGCCCTGGAGATTTAACACCAACGAGCATAATTCTAAATGATTTTGCTGGAAATCCTTCAGACACCAAAGGCTGTGTTCATGTAGAACTGATGATTGGATCCAAAGTGCTGCTCACAACTTTCTTTGTCATTGAGGGCAAAGGGGCATATAGTTTGCTGCTTGGAAGAGATTGGATTCATGCAAATTGCTGTATCCCATCAACCATGCATCAACAGCTCATTCAGTGGATAGATGATGAGGTGGAGATTGTCCAAGCAGATGATTCAATAAGCGTGGCAAATATGGAACCAGCTTTTTGGGAGTATCAAGGCATAGATTGTTTCTCAGGCAAAGACTGGGGAGAAGGTCCTGTTGCACCAGCCAGCAGTGATCAACAGCCGATCGAAGCAGTCGGCTCTCATAGTAATTTTTGATGGAGAATCCAATTGATGGAACTGATGGAAAATTAGGACGTGGATTTGTGTCGGCCGATAAATTGGAAGAAGTGGACATTGGAGATGGTGACAAGCCAAGGCCGACATTTATCAGTGCTAACTTGGATTCGGTTTTCAAAGAAAAGTTGGTAACATTGTTAAAGGAATACAAGGACTGCTTTGCTTGGGATTATTCGGAGATGCCCGGTCTAGACCGTTCTATTGTTGAACATCGGTTGCCGATCAAACCTGGTTACAGGCCTTACAAGCAACCACCCCGAAAAATCTACAAGGAAGAAGTGTTGGCCGATGTGAAAAAGGAGATTGAAAGATTACTAGATGCAAATTTCATTCGGCCCTGTAAATACGCGGATTGGATCTCTAATATTGTTCCTGTCTATAAGAAAAATGGAAAGATGAGGGTTTGCATAGATTTTAGAGATTTGAACAGGGCTACACCCATGGATGGATATCCAATGCCTATTGCTGATTCATTGGTTGATGCTGCTGCTGGATACAAAGTGCTCAGTTTCATGGACGGTAACGCAGGATACAATCAGATTTATATGGCATTGGAAGATATAGTAAAGACAGCTTTCAGGTGTCCTGGACACATAGGGTTGTTTGAGTGGGTTGTCATGACCTTTGGATTGAAAAATGCTGGTGCAACTTATCAAAGGGCTATGAATTATATTTTTCATGAGTTGATCGGCAAGATTGTGGAAATATATATTGATGATGTGGTGATCAAGTCATTGGATCATGAGTTCCATTTGGCTGACATAAGGAAAACTCTAGAATGCACCAGGAAGCATGGGCTTAAAATGAACCCGAACAAGTGTGCTTTTGGAGTTTCGGCTGGAGAGTTTCTGGGATTTTTGATACATGAAGGAGGAATAGGAGTTGGCAGGAAAAGCATGAAGGCAATTGATGAAATTGTTCCTCCAACTAATCTTAAAGAGTTACAATCACTGCTTGGCAAGATAAATTTTGTGAGAAGATTCATATCAAACTTGTCACAGAAGGTGTTGCCCTTTTCCTCACTATTGAAAATAAAAAAGGATCAAAAGTTTGTATGGGGTGACGAACAACAGAAGGCTTTTGATGAAATAAAAGAGTACATGAAGAAGCCACCAGTGTTGGTGCCTCCACAATTGAACAAGCCTTTCAAGTTGTACGTGGCGGCCGATGCCCAAACTATTGGATCGGCCCTTATTCAAGAATTTGAAGGGAAGGAAAGAGTAGTTGCATACCTTAGCCGAAAATTACTAGACCCTGAAACAAGATATTCGGCTATAGAGAAGCTTTGCTTATGTGTTTATTACTCATGTACAAAATTTCGGCACTATTTGCTAAATGCCGAATGCGTTGTACATTCGAAATTTGATGTGATTAAGCATATGTTGTCAATGCCAATTTTGAATGGAAGGATTGGCAAATGGATTTTGGCCTTATCTGAATTTGAATTAAGGTTTGAATCGGCAAAAGCTGTCAAGGGGCAGATTATTGCTGACTTCATTACTGAACATCATGATACATCAATAAATTTGCTTAACATTATTCCTTGGGTATTATTCTTCGATGGATCTTCATGCGACAAAGGTGGTGGAGCAGGTATTTTATTAATTTCACCCAAAGGAGAAACATTTGAGTTTGCTATTCCCATTCAATCTACTGTTACTAACAATCAGGCTGAGTATGAGGCATTACTCAGAGGGCTCCAATATTTGAAAGAAGCAAAAGCCATTGCAGTTGAAATTTTTGGAGATTCAGAATTGGTCATAAAACAATTGAATGGTGAATATGAATGCAAAAGTGATATCTTGAGGAATTACTATGAAGAATGCAAAGAAATATTGAAGAGCTTTCGGTCAGTAATTCTACAACACATTCCTAGAGGGGATAATGGAGAAGCAAATAGATTGGCTCAAAGTGCATCAGGTTACAGAGAAAATCAAGAGGTATTTGCTACTGATGACTGTGCTTTCGGGAGTAGTTTGGCAGAAGGTGATTGGAGGAAAGAAATTGCCGATTATTTGGAGAATCCATCCCAGAAGGTTTCTAGAAGACTCAGGTATAAAGCTATAAAGTTTGTTCTTCTTGATAAAGATTTATATTATAAATCCCTGGACGGAGTATTATTACGTTGCTTAAATCAAGAAGAAGCAAAGAAGTTGATGAGTGAAGTGCATGATGGATTATGTGGAGCACATCAGTCAGCTTACCGAATGAAGTGGGTTATTAGAAGAACTGGTTATTATTGGCCGACAATGTTGGAAGATTGCTTTGAATATTATAAGGGATGTCAGGACTGTCAGAAATTTGGAAACATTCAGAGAGTTCCAGCATCGGCTTTGAATCCCATTATCAAGCCATGGCCATTCAGAGGATGGGGAATAGATTTGATTGGCCAAATAAATCCTCCATCGAGCAAGGGGCATAAGTTTGTACTTTTAGCAACAGATTATTTTACCAAGTGGGTTGAGGCGATTCCATTGAGAAAGGTAGCATCAGAAGATATGATTGAATTTGTCAAAGAGCACATCATTTACAGATTTGGAATTCCTCAGACAATTACCACAGATCAAGGGTCTCAATTTACATCTTCAGAGTTCAGAGATTTTGCTGAAAGTATGGGGATCAAATTGTTGAATTCTTCTCCTTATTATGCTCAAGCTAATGGTCAGGCAGAAGCTTCCAACAAGATCATGATTAAAATCATACAGAAGAAAATTGATCAAAAGCCAAGAAGGTGGCATTCGGTACTCAATGAAGCATTGTGGGCTTACCGAATGGCTCCTCATGGGTCTACAAAAACGTCTCCTTATGAATTGGTATATGGACATCATGCTGTTTTGCCATGGGAAGTGCAATCAGATTCAAGGAGGATAAAATTAGAAAAACTCTAGAGTGCACTAGAAAACATGGGCTTAAGATGAACCCGAATAAGTGTGCTTTTGGAGTTTCGGCTGGAGAGTTTCTGGGTTTTTTGATACATGAAGGAGGAATAGGAGTTGGCAAGAAGAGCATGAAAGCGATTGATGAAATTGTTCCTCCAACTAATCTTAAAGAGTTGCAATCATTACTCGGCAAGATAAATTTTGTGAGAAGATTCATATCAAATTTGTCACAGAAGGTGTTACCCTTTTCTTCACTACTGAAAGTCAAAAAAGATCAAAAGTTTGTATGGGGTGACGAACAACAAAAGGCTTTCGATGAAATAAAGGAGTACATGAAGGAGCCACCAGTATTGGTACCTCCACAGTTGAACAAGCCTTTCAAGTTGTACGTGGCGGCCGATGCCCAAACTATTGGATCGGCCCTCATACAGGAATTTGAAGGAAAGGAAAGAGTGGTTGCGTACCTTAGCCGAAAATTGCTTGATCCCGAAACAAGATATTCAGCCACAGAGAAGCTTTGCTTGTGTGTTTATTACTCATGTACAAAATTTCGGCACTATTTGTTGAATGCCGAATGCATTGTATATTCAAAGTTTAATGTAATTCCTGGCTTAAGGAAAAGCCAAAAGAGAAGAGTACAACGCTTGAGGAATCAAGAATTAAAGCAAGCAAGGCCTAGGATGAAATCAGTATGGCGTCGAAAGTACAGACCTGAAGAAGATGATCATTCGGCTCCTACATGCATGGTATGTTTCTTGCCGAATGAATTTATGGCTCCTGCTGATCAAGTTGTACAGGAGGAACTTGTTTATTAGAGATTTACGATCGTGCTTTCACATTTATCATGCTTTATGCCCGTTAATCGGTTGTATTTAAGTATTGTAACGATCATCTAATTAAATACCGATCTTTCATCATGATGACGTCATGCGGTCGGCAGTATGCTTTCTTACGCGCTCTGCCGAATATGCTGTGAGTGCCTGTATTGCCGACAGATAGCTTGTTCATAGCTATATGCCGATCAAGATTGGCCTTGCAAGCCGTAGAGATGGAACTGTCTGGTATCATCCGGCATGTTCCAGGTTTTATATCTAAACATTTTTTCTTCCTTTGAAATTGACTGGCACGCTTACAGGATTCAGACGATCGGGCACGTGTGAAGCCAGCTGATTCGGCTTGCTGTGTGCTTGGCGTGAGAAGCCGATTTTGCGTCAACAGGGGGTACTTCATACTAAGTTCCCTGATACGACGCTGTCCATAGAGGAGAGTGGTAGTGGCTCACTGAAGTTTGAGCTCACTAACATCTGGGTGCAGTTTACCGGTCTGCCTGATGACCTCAGAGAGTATGAGATTATCTGGGGAGTTGGGTCAGTTCTGGGAGTGCCCAGATAGGTGGATATGAAGTTTACTAGGAAACATGGCAGGAGCAGGGTGCAGGTCTCCGTTCTGGACCATAACATAATTCCACAGTTTGTGGACATAGCCATTGGGAATTCGGTGTACAGCTTGCAATTTGTGGTGGAAGGAAATGTGAATTCGAGTAATCCAGAACCGATGGATATGGACCATGGTGGAGATCAGGATGAGGGGAAGAAGGATGATCCAGCACCTCAGTCGGGGGGTGATAAGTCTGACCAAAGGCATGAGTCAGATAAATTGGCGGCAAAGCAGCAGCAGCGGATGCCGCAGGGAGGGTCGGCGGGCAAAGGAAAGCAGGTGAATAGCCAGGTGGGTTTAGGCGATGAGGCGAGCAGTGAGGAGATGGTGGAGATGGCAGGCGCTGAAGAGATTGGGGAAGGAGCTGCGGTTGATACTGAGCGGATGATAGAGGTGGATGATCAGGCAATGGCAGAGGAGCCGGGGCGCCAGGCGTTAGCCTTAGCGGCTATTCTAGAGGCGCTGGACTCCGATCTTCGTTGCAGCAAGCGACGGGCCGAGGCTAGCAACGAGAATTCCATGGAGATGGCGATGAAGCGGAAGGCCGGACTTCCTGCAGTGGACCGGCAATCTGAAGGTATACAAAACTGTCAATCCTTTTTGAATCCAGCTGATAATTCAATAGCTAACTGTCAATTCTATTGCTTGCATTAAGTCTATAGAGGAGAAGAGAATGGTAGAAAGACCTAGTACAGATAAATTGACTGCTATTTTTGATAAAGAAGAGAAGAGTTTAGCTGAGGAAGAAGAAGTTGATAACTTTATCCTGGGGCATTTGTGTGGAGAAATAATGGATGAGGTGATGGATTCCGGTGGTGATTTCTGTGATCATACCACTGTGATGCCAAATAAAAAACACCTTCATCGAAAAAGAAAAAAAAAACCTCCACACATAAGGGGAAAACAAAAAGAGAATCAATATGAAAGGCGTTTTTTGGAATAGCAATGGGTTTAAAGACCCAAAGAAGCATAGGTTTTTATCAGACTTAACTAAAGAACAGAATTTAAGTTTCATAGCCATATCGGAGACAGGAAGGAGGAGTTTTTCCGATCCTTTCCTTCGGAATCTGTGTGGCGGGAAAAACTATATTTGGCATTGCAAAGAACCAAAAGGCCACTCTGGTGGAATACTGTTGGGAATTGACCTGGATGTGTTTCATATCGGAGCGATAGATGAAGGTGACTACTATGTGAAATTTCACTTGTGCAACAAAAATGATAGCTTCAAGGGGGCACTTATAGTAGTTTATGGACCTGCTCAAAATGAATTTAAAGAAAGTTTTCTAACAAAGTTAGCCCAGTTGTGTAGCCATGAGAGTCTTCCTCTACTTATAGGAGGTGACTTTAATATTTTACGTCGGGTTGATGAGAAAAATAAGAATAACTTTGACCATCGTTGGTCTTTTTTATTTAATGCTGTAATTGATGGTTTGGATTTAAGGGAGTTGATGATGTCAGGAAGGCAATTCACTTGGGCCAACTCATTGGAGAACCCTACATACGAGAAACTTGATCGCGTGCTGATGTCTACGGAGTGGGAACATAAATTCCCTTTATCCATAGTCATAGCACTTAGCTGTGATATTTCTGACCATACTCCGTTACTTCTGAACACCGGTGAATCATCCTCGGGTACTAGCCAACCTGCTTTTAAATTTGAGCTGGGGTGGCTCCTTCGGGATGGCTTCATGGATATGGTGAAGGAGATATGGATTAATGAAAATAGGGGGGATACTCCTATGGCGAGGTGGCAATCGAAAATTCAAAAAGTGCGACAACACCTGAGGGGTTGGGCTAAGAACACGAGTGGACAGTATAAAAAACAAAAGAAACAATTATTAGACAAACTTGAAGCCTTGGAAAGGAAAGCGGAATCATGTCTCCTGTCTTCTCAGGAGATTGATTTGAAAAATTGCCTTCACAATAGGCTTGCAGCTTTACTGAGGGAAGAGGAAATCAAGTGGTATCAACGGGCGAAGGTGAAAGAGCTACTGGAGGGAGACTGTAATACCAAATACTTCCAACTAGTAGCGAATGACCGACATAGAAAAACAAGAGTCTATCAGTTGCAGGATGGGGACAGAGTAATTAGTGGTGATGATGAACTAAAAAATTATATCACTACTTATTACAAAGGCTTATTCGGTCCTCCGGAAGATAACAATTTCCGGTTGGATGAGACTAGAATAGAGGATATCCCTCAGGTCTTTGCAACTGAAAATGAGTCACTCATATCGATGTTCTCTGTTCCAAATGGAACATAATAAAGCCCCTGGGCCTGACGGTTTCCCAATCGAATTCTATCAGGCGTCTTGGGATTTTATAAAGGATGATTTGATGCTCTTGTTTCATGAGTTCCATAATGGAAATCTGCCTATTTACAGTCTGAATTTTGGAACTATTATTTTGCTACCAAAGTGCAAGGAAGCTTCTAAGATATAGCAATACTGACCTATATGTTTGCTGAATCTGAGCTTCAAAATATTTACAAAAGCGGCCACAAACAGAATTTCAGAGGTAGCTAAAAAGGTTATTAGTCCAACCCAAACGGCCTTTTTGCCAGGGAGGAATATTATGGAAGGGGTGGTTATCCTGCATGAAACAATTCACGAAAGGCATAGGAAGAATCAGAGTGGGGTGATCTTTAAAATTGACTTTGAGAAGGCATATGACAAAGTCAAGTGGTCTTTTGTACAACAAACCAAGAGAATGAAGGGTTTTTCAGATAAATGGAGACAGTGGATTGAGACATTTACTTAGAGGGGACACGTGGGTATTAAAATAAATGATCATGTTGGCCAGACTTTTCAAACAAGGAAAGGCCTGAGACAGGGAGATCCGTTGTCACCAATTTTGTTTAATATTGTGGTTGATATGTTAGCCATCATTATTAATAGAGCCAAAGCGGAGGATCAAATTTCCGGTGTAGTACCGCGTCTTGTTGATGGGGGTCTATCTATCTTACAATATGCGGATGACACCATTTTGTTTATGGAACACGATATTGTCAAAGCTACAAACATGAAACTGTTGTTGTGTGCGTTTGAACAATTATCGGGTCTTAAAATAAATTTCCATAAAAGTGAATTATTTTGCTTTGGCCAGGCAAAGGATTGTGAACATCAATATGCTGAGTTGTTTGGTTGCCAATCTAGGGCTTTTCCCTTTAGATATCTTGGCATTCCAATGCACTATAAAAAACTAAACAATGCAGATTGGAAAGGAATAGAGGAGAAATTCGAACGGAAATTAGCCAGTTGGAAAGGGAAGCATATGTCAGTTGGAGGAAGATTAGTTTTAATTAATTCTGTCCTAACTAGTTTGGCGGTGTTTATGCTCTCGTTCTTTGAGATTCCAAAAGGTGTCCTGGAAAAGCTAGATTATTACGGATCCAAGTTTTTTTGGCAATCCGATGGTCATAAGAGGATATACAGACTGGCAAAATGGGAAATTTTGTGCCAACCAAAAGATGTGGGTGGTTTAGGAATCAAAAATCTAGAAATACAGAATCAGTGTCTATTGAGCAAATGGTGGTTTAACTTGATGAATGGGGATGGCATGTGGCAACAGCTGCTAAGAAATAAATATTTACGTTCCAAAACAATCACTCAAGTGGAGAGAGTTCCAGGAGATTCACATTTTTTGTCAGGACTATTGAAGGTAAAACAAACCTTTACTACTTTTGGTTCCTTCCAGTTGAATGACGGTAACCAAGTCAGGTTCTGGGAAGACAGGTGGTTGGGAAATTTTATTTTACAACAACAGTATCCTTCTCTTTATCATATTGCTAGGAAAAAGAGTGATACGGTTGCCTCAGTTTTTTCTAGTGTTCCTCTTAGTGTGTCTTTCAGAAGAGCATTAGTAGGACAGAATTTGAACTTGTGGCACAACTTGGTCACAAGAATTTGCAATATACAGTTAAATGAACGTAGAGATGCCTTTAGATGGGACCTTACCCAATCAGGTGTATTTTCTGTGAAGTCTCTGTACCTGGCTTTAATTAATAATGGCAATATGCAAAGAAGTAAGCAAATTTGGAAAATGAAGGTTCCACTAAAAATAAAAGTTTTCATGTGGTACCTAGAGAGAAGTGTTACTTTGACAAAGGATAACCTAGCTAGAAGGAACTGGAATGGGAATAAGTTATGTTCGTTCTGTTCCCAAGAGGAGACAATACAACACCTTTTCTTTCTTTGATTGTCATATGGCCAATTTTGTATGGAGAGCTGTCCAAATAGTTTTAAACTGTCCAAAGCCTCTTAGTGTTAACCATTTATTTACTAATTGGCTAGCGGGTTTAAGTTCAAAGATTAAAAATCAGATGTTAGTCGGTGCCTCTGCTTTATGTTGGACACTTTGGCTGAGTAGGAACGATTTGGTTTTTAATAATTCACCACAAAAAACTTACTTGCAGGTACTGTTTCGGGGCACATATTGGCTTCGTTTTTTGGCACAGCTACATCGGCTTGAAGACGACAGACAAGCAATAAAGGACGCCTGTCAGGCTCAGGAGACGTTGGCTATGAGTGTTTTCGCCCACCATGGATGGAGGTTTAGTAATAGGATTACAAATTAATGCTCTGTTCATCTTTATGGTGTGTGTAACGCTTTGATTAACTGTTCATGAGTGCAGACGAAAGTGCTGCAAATTTGTACTCTTTTTGGGCCGTATCCACTTTGGTCAAGGCCGGGTATTAAATATATCCATTATCTAAAAAAATGTGACCATTTGCGGTGGGACCGATGTTGCATGCCAGTGGACTGTGGGAGGCGGGGGAGCAACGATAAGGGCGTGAGGTACACAAACTAGCTCAAGGTGCTGCATCAACCGTCAATTTAGGGCCACAGCTAGTTGAATGGATTTCTTTTAAAAAAATTTGAGACGGTTTGCTCTACATCTCCCACATGTTTCCTATACTCTTTTCTTATACTGTCAAATCAGGCATATTACTCTTTATTTCCGATGAGGCAATGCCTATTTCATCGTCAAGTGAACATTCTCTCACACTGAACAGCAGACCCAAAAATATGAATTTGTGATGAGGACACGACATCCATGTATACGACCATGCTTGGGGGGTGGCATAGAGTTGGAGGAGACCAGCAAGGGTGTCCAAGCCAAGAAAGAGGCCCGAAGCTTATCCGGTTCGAGATACCAAGGTGGAGGCCAAAGAAATTCAAATTCGAGTCCATCTCGGAGTCCAGGGGCAGCCCACACTAAATCGGTCGCCCAGGTCGCATACGGGCTCGGTTTTGGACGGTCTACATATGCATGAAAAGCTAAGGAGATAAGCTTTCCAACGGCACCGGTCCCGAGTCAAAATTCCTTCTGAGTCAACGGCAATCGATGAAACAATTTGACGTCCAGAATCTGTCTCGATGCTGCGTCGCCATAATTTGGCCTTTGGGCCGTGTATCGTGTGGAAGCCCATAGGGGGTGCCCCCTCCAACCCTAGCACGTCCCTTTAGGCTATATAAACTCAGTAGCCGCTGTCGTTTAGACTTAGGTTTTGCTTAGATTAATATGTCGAGAACAGTTTCGCCGTCTATCGGTTTGTAGAACCCCAACTTTTGATCTTAATCATACATCTGCAGAGTCACTTCAGTTTGAGCTGCGTTCTTTCGAGTTCTTACTTGTGTTCTTCGTTTCGCAGGCAGGGATTAGCCTTCTCGGCGAGGTCAACAGGGTTGTGACACGGTTGATAACCAGAGGAGTCGTGGTGCTAGGATTGCGGGGTTCGAGTTGCTGACTTGAAGCCGGATCGGTGTGTTGCGCTCCGCCCAAAACGAATTATCCTTCACCTGACGGAAGATCGGGCACCCCCGTTCCTTCCCCAAAACAAAATGAACTGCACATTTGTCTGTAGTTAAGTCAACCACATGTTATCTCGTTCAATCTTTTTGCACTAGCTCCATGATCAATCAAGTTGTTGCTTGTTGGCACATGATCAATCCGTCTGGTTAGGTGCCTGGTTTCTTGCGTCGTATCTCGATCCGGCTCCGTTTATTCGAGTTATGTTTGATCCTGATGATAAAGCACATGAGCACATGTGGGCAGGATACCAGGATCATCTGCTAAAGTCAACTATTGACTTCCGTACGGTCTTGAGTTGTATACTGATCTCCACCCCAACACTGCCGACCTGCCGTACTTCAGGGCTCCTGCAGTTTTGCATTTTTGACTCCTGACTCGGACATTCAGGGAGTCAGGCAAAGGTAATCAACCCCGGCCCCTCTGCACTTCATTTCATCTTAATTCGATTACAAATGTACAATTGCCGCTGGCAAATTTTCTTACTAAATTCTACAGTTTGTTTGAGCCGAAGGCCGCAGGACGGATCGATGGAGACCCCCAGCAAGATCGTGGCCTGCTTGCTTCTGAATCTTGCCTTGTTCTTGCTATGTCCCTCTGCCGCCGTCTTCTCCGACCCCTCGTTCCATTCAAGCATGTCGAGAGGACCCATTCATCACGACTACACCCGCTTCCCCGACGTCGAGCGGCACTGCCAATCCGTGCTCTCCTCGGCCGCGGACGTCGGCGCTGACGCCGGCGGCGGCGGCGTCCGGATGCACCAGCTATCCTTCACGAATGGCGACTGGAGCCAGGACGCCGGCCAAGCTCCCCTTCTTCCCTTCCATGGAAGCCACGCCGATACGGCGGCGCCCGGCCCTGAATTGCTTGAAGCGGTTCCCCTTGCGTCCTTCATGCTCACCCACACGGACATGGCGCCACGGCGAGGGGCTCGAACCGCCTTCAACGTCAGCGGGACCCTCAGCTTCACCATCACCCGCAACAGCTGCTGCTCGTACATGGAACCGCACGCGTCGCCGGAGTTCGAGCTCCGGCCAGGGGTCGCCAGGCTCCATGTCCATCTCCAAGGTGTGTACACCGAGACGAAGCCGCCGTTGAGCGGTGACGACGGCGGCGGCGGCGGCCGGGATAGGGTGCTTTGCATGGTCGGGGACGCTGTCCTCCCCGTTCGAGGCAGCAACCGCACGGAGCCGTGGGACTGGGCCAAGAACCGCGGCGGCGCCGCCGGCGACAGCAGCTTCAAGCCGCCGGTCGTGGCCGACGGCAGCATCCTGCTCGTGCTACGGTACCCGAAGACGCAGACGCTGACCACCCGCGCCGTGCGCGGCGAGATGGTGAGCACGAGCGCCGAGTCCGACGGCGCCTACTTCGACACCGTCCGCCTGGTGTCGCAGCTCGGTGGCGGGCACGACTCCGGCTACCGATACCAGCAGGAAGACGCGGAGCTCGACGCCGGCGCCGGGTGCAGCGACGACCCGCTCTTCCACGACGGCGGCGACGCCATGGACACGGAGCACCTGAACAGGGGCGGCGGCGGCTCGGTCTGCGACATCGTGTACCAGTCCGCTCCCGTGAACCAAGTGATGGAAGTGATCCCAAACTGGGATTGCAAGGGGGCCGACGCGTTCTGCAGCCGGGTCGGGCCGTTCGAGGCCAGCCGCGCCGCCACGAGCGCCATGGAGGACATGGCGTTCACGCGTTCCGCCATCCTGGTGCAGGGCCTCCAGTGCGTGCCGTCGTCCACCGCCGACGGCGCCGCGGCGGCGAGGGTGGCGGCGGTGTTCCGCTTCGTGCCGCCGTGGGAGCACCAGCCCACGGCGGCGAGCCGGACCGGGCTGAGCGGCACGACCCTGTCGGCGGAGGGCGTGTGGACCCCGTCCACGGGGCGGTTGTGCATGGTGGCCTGCCACGGCGTCGGCGCCGGCAACGAAGCCGTCGAAGCGTGCCGCTACCGCGTGACCCTATCCGTCCGTACGACGTTCTCGATGACTCGCCGCGGCGGCAACGTCGGAGAGATAACCGCCATGGATGGGAGCCACCCTCCTCTGCTGTTCCAGCAGCGCGTGAACCCCATCAGCTTTGGCCGCTACGGGCCATCGGCTTCGCGGCACATGTCGTACAACTACACCAAGGTCGAACAGGCTCGGGAGCTCCGGCTCCGGGGCAGGGAAGCAACCGGATTTCGCAACAGATTCGTTGGGAAGTCACTCCTCAGCTATCCGAGCGTCGCCGGTGCCGCCGACGATGACATGGTGAGCCTCTCCAGCCTCGCGGACAACCTTAACCTCCAGTTTTGCGTGTTGAAGAAGCCGCCGTTCGTGCCGGAATGGATGGAGGAGACAATGTTTGAAATCCGAATACTGTCTATCGGCACCCTCGTCGGGAGATACCCTCCCCAATTTCAGGGCAGGTTTAGCATGTTGGTCGAGTTACTTGGTAGAATAATTCATGGCATCGAGAAGCAGCAGCAGGTACTGAACGTATCTGCGGAGCTCACGGCGTCGAGGAATTTCTTCACTTCGACTCCGGTGATGTCGCTGGAGGGAGTGTATAATCCTGAGGATGGTCGGATGCACCTGATCGGGTGCCGGAGCGTGCATGCACCATGGCTAGTCTTGTAAGATGAAAGACCTTGAAGACGGGATGGACTGCTCCGTTGAGGTGACGGTGGAGTACCCGCCGACGACGACGCGGTGGCTGATGATCAGACAGACGGCGAAAGTCTCCATCGCCAGCGCGAGGGAGGAAGACGACCCGCTGCACTTTGCCAGGTCGGAGATAAGCACGATTCCCGTCGTATATCGTGACGAGCGGTGGGACGCGCTGATAAAGCCGATTCTAGATGGCGTTCTCTGCATCACCGTGCTGTCGGCGGCTAAAATATTTCTTACGCCCGTTCTGTTTCTTCATTTGTTCGGTTAACTAGTGGCGTTCAGCGCATGAGGGCTGGAAATGGAATCAACATGTGAATAAATCTGTAACCCACAGATAACTATTGCTAGCTTTTTTTCCCCTGTTTTGGGGGAGTTTTTAGCCAAGGTTACCTCCGGATGCCGGGTCGGCCAAAAGAGGCAAGGGTGTGACAACTTCAACAGATGAAAAGAAGAATCCAAGGTGACTGGATGAGAAGACCTAGTACACGACATGGTAACCTTCGAGTTTTGGTTGTTAAACTTCAATATGCAAGGTATGTCCGGGGTCACCTTCGTAGCAAAGAGAGGTAAGTCAGAGGCTCCAGGAGACCTTCAGTCGAAGGTGCGGAGAAGCTGGTGATACCGGGGCGTGGATGGTGTGACCAGAGGCAAAAAACCAAGTTATGTACTTCAAGTAAAGAAGTCACTGTTTCTTTAAAAAAAAAGTAAAGAAGTCACTATATTGCCCTTTGTAGGTAGGTTAGCTTTGAGATGTAACAAAGGTAAAAAGGTGTCAATATGAAGGGCATTTTTGTAATTGGATGAATTGTAACGGCTCTATATAAAGCGGGAACTCTATCCACAAGGGGGAGAGAAGAATGAAAGAAAACTACTGCTGGTTTGTATTGCCTGTGAAAAATATTAACAAACATCCTCTTTTCGTTTAGTTTCTAGTATAATGTACTTATAGAAACTTTGTAAACTCTATTCTGTAATGTTAAAATATGGTTATCGTTCTATATGTGTATGACTGAAATCTTAGCTTGAATTGTTTCATCTTCTATAGCAGCCCATGTGTAGTATAATTTGGCTTTCTAATTTTTATCTTTTTTGTTTTCTCTGGTATGTGTTTGAGTTTACTGAAATCTTAGCTTGACTACACTTTGAGTTAATATAGTTGAGTAAACATGTGTTTTAGCCTGCACTACAACGCTTAAGGTGTTGAATTTGTCTATTGTAAAATTATAAGCATAGTGACATACTTTATTTTTTAAATAGGTAATCATCTAAAATGTATAAATCTATCTAAAATAGAAATTGACATAATTTATACTTATATGAGTATTATTTAAAAATAAACTTAAGGACTACTGTCATTATTATTTAACAACCGTTACTTTCTTTTTGTATTTTCTAAAGATATTTATAAACCCACGTATAACCAAATAAGTAGTTAAGGGCACGAGGATTGAAATCAATAATGTGAAAATTATCATATGGTGTTATTTAGGTTCTCGAATTCTTCAGCCTCACAGAAAACCTAAACATCTACTTTTGCGTGGTGAATCCGAAGCTGCTGATTGTGCCAAAATGGATGGAGTAGATGATGTTGAGATCAAGATACTGTGCTTTGGCACCCTCGTTGAGAGCAACATTGCCAAATTTAAGGTGAGTCTATTTGGAAAAAATAAATAAAAAATAGAGAAATAGGAAAAACCGGAGGATGAGATATGAGTGTAGTAGTAAAACAGAGTATTGAAAAATACAGAAATAAATAAAAAGAGATGTTTCGAATGAAGAAAAATTTATCATATGAATTACAAAACATATAAGTGACAAAAATATATTAATGTTTAATAATGGATTGATTAACGTTAATTTACCCTTACTGCATCTAACACATACGATCTTCGTTCACAGTCACACAGCTTTCTTTAATATTTCATTCCATATTTTTTTATTCTTTGAGCAAGTATTGTGTCCTTTTCTCTTCCACCTCTTCATCATCCTCTCATCCAAAGCTTGCTCCCTCCCTCTCTCTCTCCTCTCAGCCAAAGCTACGGAGAGTTACACGCGATTTGGCACACATGTGCTAGTTAGCTAGTAGGGCATGATGGACTCGGGGGAGTGAGGAGCCAAGCTGCAAGCTGCTAGGTGCTCTAGAGGGCGGCACCGGCATGGGCTGTGGGAGGCCATGGTGACCGGACCGCTGGAGTGCTCTGGAAGACCGTACCGTCGGTGGAGCTGGTGCCGATGGCTCGATTTGGATGCTCTCATAAGGTTCACGGGCGCGCACAGGGCCATAGGCACGTCTCTCCTCTCCCTCTCTGTCTCCACAGAAATGCTTGCCTCGGCCATCAACATAAAACTTTGGCTCATAGTGGATGTTTTTATTCCTGTGTTTTGTAAAGGAAACCAGAAATTTTCTCTGGAGGCGGCCTGATCTTCTCCAATGATTTATTTTTAGTTAGCTCATAGAATGCTTTCTCATATTTTAATAGAAGAGAGAGAATAGCTATCTCTTAATCAAGAGATAGTCTCATACACGTACTTCGAGATTATGTGAGAATGATGTGGGGGTCATTCATATTATGAGCTATGTGCTAAGAGACAGATCATTGAAAGAGTTATCTCTTAGAGTGCTTAGAGCTATATACTAGCTCGTACCATTGGAGAAGGTCTTATGAGAGAAGACAACACATTTCCTCGATGATTGTAGCATGACAGGCACAACTCCTTGGGAGCAGAGCCAGGAGAGAGGAGATAGAAGTGCTCCACCCCATATTTTTTCAGTTCCATTCCCAAAATTCATTGTGGAGTAACTGCACTGGAGCACTCATTTACCTCATCAAACAAATCCAACATACTAGGATAAGCCTCCATTTTCCCAAAGTTAGCTGCTCCAAAGTTTGGTAGAGTAGGGATACTTGGAGGGAGTCAACAACATGGAGCTCAAAAACCATGAGGTGAAGTGAAGTGGTCCAACACCGGTTTCAAAAAGACTATATCTTGCAACCGCAACAAATGAATTTGTTGACGCTGGTGCACAATTCTTGATGCCAAAAAGGGTGCAACACCCGTGGAATGAGGAGAGTGCATGCATGTAGTGATTGGAGATTGGAGAACAAAGAAAAGAGATGTTGGATATGAAGAACCAAAGAGGATGCACCCATTATCATTAAAGGTTCCATTTGAATTAAAAATTAAATTCTATTATTATATGTGGTAGACACTGACCTAGATTTTATTTTGAAAGTCCAAGGATACTTTATGACCAAAAGAAAATGTACATAGCTAGCCAATAATTTAAAACATTATTATCATGCTAAAACTAAAAAACAATCTTTATATTAGGTTCATTAAATACAAGAATATGTGTTTACACAAGTTATTCTCTTTTCTCCTAATCATGTTCCTAATATAATAGGCAACACAATATGACGAAAGTTATGATTAAACCAAGTTACTCCAAACAAAACTAGAATGCTAGCAATGGATGCTATTTGGCCGGACCACCTAGCTAGTTTCACAAATACTTCAGTAGCCATGCTGCAGTTTAATCTTCTCCGTCCCCATTGCCCAACAGACGATCTTGTAGTTCCAGCGCTGCTGCACAAAAACCGTCATAGCGAGCACGAAGCCCACGAAGGGAACCTCCATTTCCTGAAGTTGGCTGCTTCAAAGTTTGGTAGAGTTGGATATTTGGAGGGAGTCCACCAAATGGAGCTAAAAACATGAGGTGAAACGGTCCCAAAACGGTTTTAAAAATAGCTATGTCATGCAGGCGCAACAAATGAATTTGTTGACGAAGGTTCACAATTCTTGATTCCAAAAAAGGTGCAACAACTGTGGAATGAGAAAATAGTGCATACATGTAGCGATCGGAGATTATAGAAAAAAGAAAAGAGATGTTTGGATATGAGGTGATTCTAAGTGGGGTTTTATCAAAAGTTTCATAGCATTGAATTTGCTGATGTGACACAGGAGATAGAAAGAAAGTTCTATGTATATGAGAGGAGTTTCATCCCAATAAAACTCTTCTATCTCAGTTACCTAGTTTCTAGTCTAGGTAACTATGCAATAAAACTGTGCAATGAGACTGGCCTGATAAGAACCGAAGATGATACATTCAATTATCATTAAAGGTTCCATTTGAATTCAAAATTAAATTTTGATTATTATGTGTGGTAGACACTAACCTACTCCCTCTGTCCTAAAAAGAAGACACGGTCTATCCTAAATCAAACTTTTTAAGTTAAACCAAATTTATAGCTAAGATTGTTAATATTTATAACATCAAATAAGTCTATTATAAAAATATATTTCATGATGATCTATCGGTACTTATTTGGTTTGGTATTATAAATATTAACACTTTTTTACATAAACTGGTCAAACTTGAGAGAGTTTGACTTAAGACAAACGTAAAATGTCTTTTTTCAGACGGGGGAGTAGATCTTCTTTTGAAAGTCCAAGGATAATTTATCACCAGAACAAAATATATACATACCTAGCCAATAATTTAAAAATTATATTCATGCTAAAAATACAAAAAGAAATCTTTATATTAGGTTCATTAAATACAAGAATATGTGTTTACACAAGGTATATATTCTCTTTTCTCCTGATCATGTTCGTAATAGAATATGCAACACAAGATGACGAAAGTTATGATTAAACAAAGGTACTCCAAACAAAACTAAAATGCTAGCAACCTTGCTCTAGTTTCACAAGTACTTCAGTAGACATGCTGCAGCTTATTCTTCTCCGTCCCCATTGCCCAACCGACGATCTTGTAATTCCAGCGCTGCTGCACAAAAACCGCCAGAGCGAGCACGAAGCCGACGACGGGAACAACCACGGCGCCGGCCTTTGAGTACAAGTCCATGCCATCATGCCGAGCCTCGGAGTACATGTTGACGACCGGTGGCCGGAGGTAGCCGTAGCCCGGGCCCTTGACCGCCGCACCTTCTGGGCGAGCCGCGCCGTCAGGAGCAGCGCCACCAGGGTGAGCGCCTTGACGGAGCAGTCCATGTCCCAGCCCCGACGGCGGTCAGGGTCGCCGTATCCGTAGTACGACCTGTACCTGCGCGCCGGCCACGCCGGCAGCATCTTGGCGTCGGTGACCAGCGTCGCGGCGTAGCCGAGCGCCTGGACGCCGAGCATGGCGAGGGAGACGTACGGCGCGACGTCGGGGTGGGACCCGAGGTGGCGGAGCTGGGCGGCGGTGGCGGCGATGGCGGCCGAGAGCATGGCGACGCAGAGGAGCCCCTCCACCACCGGCTCCGTCAGCTCCTCCCGCCGCTGGTCGCGGTACACGACGGGCAGCGTGCGGAGCTCCGTCGCGTTGAAGCGCAGCGCCAGCGCGTCGCCGTCGGCGGCGTCCCTCGTGCTGGCGACGGTGACCTTCGCCGGCCGGCTGATCAGCCACCGCGTCGTCGTCGGCGGGTACTCCACCGTCACCTCTACGGAGCAGTCCATCCCTTCTTCAAGGTCCGTCCTCTGCGACAAGAATCGCCATGGCGCATGGACGTTCCGGCATCCGATCAGGTACATCCGCCCGTCCTCCGGGCTGTACACGCCCTCCAACGACATGATCGATCTTGGACTCGAGAAATCCCTTGGTGCCACGAGCTCTGCTGACACATTCAGTATCTCCTGCTTCTCCACCAAGTCGGTATGAACAACTCTACCAAGCAATTCGATCCGCATACTAGATTGAGCTTGAGCCTGAAATTTGGGAGAATAGCTTCCAACGAGTGCGCCAACAGAGAGAATCTGGAGCTCAAAGAACGGCTCCTCGATCCACTCCGGCACGAACGGCGGCTTCACGGCGAATTGAAACCGGAGATTGAGATCGTCGGCAAGGTTGGAGAGGCTCACCATGTCGTCGGCAGCGCCAACGATGCTTGGATAGCTCAGTATCGACTTGGCAATGAAGCTGTCACGAAACCCCGAAGCTTCACCACTCCTCCGAAGAAGCTCCCCGGCCTGCTCGACCTTGGTGTACTTGTACGACATGGGCATGGAGCCCCAAGAGCCGCCATACCATTGCTCCCTTGGGCTCACGCGCAGCTGAAACACCAGCGGCGGGTGGCTTCCGTCCATAGCGGTTATCAGCCCGATGCTATTGCCGCGGCGAGTCATCGAGAACGTCTTCCTGATTGACAGTGTCACGCGGTAGCGGCACGCTTCGTCGCCGGCGCCGGCGCCGAGGCAGGCCGCCATGCAGACCCGCCCCGTGGACGCGGTCCACACGCCCTCCGCCGACAGGGTCGCGCCGCTCAGGCCGGTCCGCTTCACCGCCCGTGAGGCCCTGCACGACGATGGCGGAACGCGTGAACGCCATGTCCGCCATGGCGCTCGTGGCGGCGCGGCTGGTCTCGAACGGCCCGACCCGGCTGCAGAACGCGTCGGTCCCCTCGCAATCCAAGTTTGGGATCACTTCCATCACTTGGTTCACGGGAGCAGACTGGTACACGATGTCGCAGACAGAGCCGCCGCCGCCCCTGTTCAGGTGCTCCGTATCCATGGCGTGGCCGCCGTCATGGGAGAACGGGTCGTAGCTGCACCCGGCGCCGGCGTCGAGCTCCGCGTCTTCCGGCTGGAATCGGTAGCCAGAGTCGTACCCGCCGCCGAGCTGCGCCTGCGACACCAGGCGGACGGTGTCGAAGTAGGCGCCGTCGGACTCGGCGCTCGTGCTCACCATCTCGCCGCGCACGGCGCGACTCGTCAGCGTCTGCGTCTTCTGGTACCGTAGCACGACCAGGATGTTGCCGTCGGACACGACCGGCGGCTTGAAGCTTCTGTCGCCTCCGCCGCCGCCGCCACGGTTCTTGGCCCAGTCCCATGGGTCCGTGCTGTTGCCGCCGCGCACGGGGAGGACAGCGTCCCCGACCATGCACAGCACCCTCTCCCCACCGGCGCCGCCGCCGTCGTCGCCGCTCAACGGCGGCTTCGTCTCGGTGTACACACCTTGGAGATGGACACGGAGACTGGCGGCCCCTGGCCGGAGCTCGAACTCCGGCGACGCGCGTGGTTCCATGTACGAGCAGCAGCTGTTGCGGGTGATGGTGAAGCTGAGGGTCCTGCTGACGTTGAAGGCGGTTCGTGCGCCTCGCCGTGGCGCCATGTCCGTGTGGGTGAGCATGAAGGACGCAAGGGGAACCGCTTCAAGCAATTCAGGACCGGGTGCCGCCGTATCGGCGTAGCTTCCATGGAAGGGAAGCAGGGGAGCTTGGCCGGTGTCCTGGCTCCAGTCGCCATTCATGAAGGATAGCTGGTGCATCCGGACGCCGCCGCCGGCGGCTTCAGCGCTGAGGTCCGCGGCCGAGGAGAGCACGGATTGGCAGTGCCGCTCGACGTCGGGGAAGCGGGTATAGCTGTGACGGATGGGTCCTTTCGGCATGCTTGAATGGAACGACGGGTCGGAGGAGACGGCGGCGGAGAGGCATAGCAAGAACAAGGCAAGATTCAGCAGCAAGCAGGTGATGATCTTGCTTGTGGTCTCCATCGATGTGGCCTGTAGGAGAAACTGAAGAATTTCAGTATGGAAATTCCCAGTATGAAAATATGAGGTGAAGATGGGTCGGGGCATGGATTACCTTTGTCTGACTCCTTGAGAAGCACCAGAAGTCAATTCATAATGCAAGAGCTCTGAAAGTTCGGTACTAGTACATGACTACATGTCAGTGACCGTACGAAAGTCGATCGTTGACCGAGGAACCTCACCACACCACCCCACATGTGTTCATGTGCTTTAGTATCTCCAGGATCAAATATAACGCGAATAAAAGGATCCTGATCGAGATACGACGCAACAAACCAGGCACCCAACCAGATGATGGATCTTGTGCCAACAACTTGATCATGGAGCTAGTGCGAAAAGGACAAACTTGTTTCTGCTGATTGTAAAAGATTGAACGAGATAGCATGTGGTTGACTTATAACTAGAGACAAATGTGCCCCTTCCAGGCCCGCAGTTCAGTGTGGGAGAATAATGATTTGAGGAAGAAACACTAGGCATTGCGTCATTATTGTAACTACGGAGTACTGTTCCAGGCTTAACAACATAAGAAAACGTGTGTAGGAAAAATTTGGGAGATGCAGAGGCAGCCGTCTGATTTTTTTTAAAAAAAAACTTCAGCCCACTCCGTGGCCATTGAATTCAAAATCAAACGGTTGTAATCATTTTAATAGTTTTCACCTAGTATAATAGTGATTAGTATATGTCTTATTATGCAAAGTAATTTCTCTCGGTGTATTTCCTCCATCTAAAAATAATCATTTTAAAATTTTATAACAGATTAGCAAGACAATGAAATGATCATGTTACTGTTACTGATTGGAGCCATTGTTGGGGGCTCCTATGTGGCTTCCATATGCTAGTTAAGCAACATGGCTTACAGGCCTAACTAGGCCCAGAAACATAATAGTACTATCTGGTCATTCCATGCACGTATGTATTTCTCATAATATTTTTTTATTCTGTTGAAAACAGTCGCATGCGTAGCTGTATTCGAATTTTTTTGGAATAAAATTTTATTAGCCTCCAGCAGTTTCATGTGATAATAGATTCAACATTTTTGTCAACCTAATTCAATATTTTAATAATATTGATTCAACATTTTATAAAAAATATTGAAATATTATATTACAAATATTGAATTAGTTTCCGGCAAGTGTTGATTTAAAAAACTATTAAAAAATGAAATATATTTAAATTGGAGCTTGTTTTGTCATATAAATTCTAACGAATACCAGGTTCAAATGGATTTGAAAAATTGATTAACAGTTTGAGAGAAAATTGAATTTGAAGATCAAAATCTAATGGAATCTCTTTCACGTCTGATTCATGCATGTTACCGGCCATGTGGGGACAGCCGTGCATGTGCATCTCTCGACCGCGGACATGAAACAAATAGCGTGGAGACATGGGGCGTCAGAGATGCTAATCGGACGGAGGAGAAAAGTTACATGAATCACATACTTTAGAGGCCACCATCGCTAAAAAAATTCGGAAGGATGATCCCCGCATTGTTGGCCGTCGGCCTGTTGCCGGCCGAGATGATGTGAGCGTGACAGCAATTTTGTCGCATCTGTCAACTCCAAGAAGAGGCAGGGATCTGTTAGGCCAGTCTCAGTGAGGATTTTATAGGAGCTATTTAATATGCTGATGTGGTAAAAGAGAGAGTGGAGAGTTCCATGGGATGCGAGAGGAGTTTCATCACCATGAAACTCATCTAGTTTCTGATCTAGATAACTATGCGATGAAACGCTGCACTGAGACAGGCCTTAGATACATACAACAACAACATACAGATACTTGCACAAAGTCAAGTCCCAGCCTTACAATTCCGCAAGAAAACCAAGCAAAGCAAGAGGGCGAACAGAACAACAATGTGATTGTTTGATATATAGAAAAGCACAAAATGGCGTGCTACCCTAAGCCGGACCTGGCCATTTATAATGCTGCACCTGCACCGCAGCACCAGCTTCAACGACTGGCTTACGTCTGGTAGAAATGGCGTGGAAATGGAGCACGAGCACGAGGGCGGCATGCCTCAAGGCCCCCGCGGCCTGGGCCATCTACACCCTCCTCGCGTCCCCGAGCAAGCCAGGCCTCGTCGTCCTCGTCGAAGCTGTCGAGGTGCTGCTCGCCGCCGTTTTCCTCTCGGCGCTGGCGCAGACGCTGTTCTGCCCGGAGCGCGTCAGGGCGCCGCGCGGGGACGCGGCCGTCCTTCCGCTCGTCGACGGCCAGAGTCGGCCTCCTCGTGTTGAGAGAAAAATATTGCTGGCTGGTTGGTGGCTGGTGGCTGGCGCTGGTTTTCGCTGAGAGAAAAACACTGTTGGCTCGCTGAAAACAATCCAAACGAACAGGGTGGTGGAGGATTGGGGGAAATTGTGAAGCGGCAGGCGGCGCTATGCCCTGCACGCGTTCAAAGGCTGTTACTACATCCGTTGCCGCCCAATGGCAGTCTGCAATTTTTCTTTTTTGTAACTACCGTATACGTATATGGTTTTTTTTTGAGAAACAACTACCGTATACGTATACGTACACTCAGTATCCACATGGCTACTTCAATTTACGTGCAGCAGCGAAGATTAAAACATGGCCGGCCTGTCACGGCCTGTGCCCAATCGCGTCCGCACTTGCTCGGGCCCCGGCCTGGAATTCACACTGGGCTGCTAGCTCAACCTTGAAACGGGCCCAAACCACAAGCCCTGACCAGGCCGGGCCGAGAAGACAATGCTACCCTGGTGGCCTGCCCTCCGAGCCGACGATGTTCACCACGACCGGCCGTTCGGGTGCCGCCGGCAGCAGCACGCCGGAGCGACAGACCGGGCACGTGGCGTGCGCGCGCAGCCACAGGTCGATGCACTCCCTGTGGAACACGTGCCGGCACGCCGGCAGCCGCCGCACCGTCTCCCCCTTCTAACAATTTAAAAGTTATTGATGATTTATATTTCCAATGTTTGATCCAAGCCTTATCCTAAACGTCAGGTTTTTCAGAACGGAGGGAGTATTGAAGTGCTCGCCAGGGTGAGGAGACACCAGGCCCAGCTGGCCGCCGCGGAGCGTTCCGACGCTAGCATCAGGGATCAAGACAAGGAACATGCTGCCTGATGGATGTCAGTTGAAGATAAATGTTATTTAAGCTAAGCTTGTTTAGTTATGAGATGGGCAAACGTTTTAGCTTGATTTAATTCCCTGAACGGTTCGCATTCCAGGCCGCGTCAAGTCTTCGGCCGAGTCTTTGTTCTAATTCCGGCCCACAGTTACAACAACTTAGGGCCAAAATTGGCATAGCTCCGAGCTGGGTTATGTAGAATTGGATCCTATCTCACCCCCTGCTACGTAACCATTGATCCGCATTGGCTTCTTTTTTCACTGATTAAATCAATGTCCAACAGCTTTCCTGTTTTCTCTATATACAATGCACAAATACAATAGACTAGTACAACGACACATAGTTGTAGTAATCAATCATTATTAAGTACTAGTCTGGTAAGTTCTAACATTATATGGCGGGGAGTTAATTTTAAATCAATGAATATTGTGAAGGCCGCGTCAAGTCTTCGGCCGAGTCTTTGTTCTAATTCCGGCCCACAGTTACAACAACTTAGGGCCAAAATTGGCATAGCTCCGAGCTGGGTTATGTAGAATTGGATCCTATCTCACCCCCTGCTACGTAACCATTGATCCGCATTGGCTTCTTTTTTCACTGATTAAATCAATGTCCAACAGCTTTCCTGTTTTCTCTATATACAATGCACAAATACAATAGACTAGTACAACGACACATAGTTGTAGTAATCAATCATTATTAAGTACTAGTCTGGTAAGTTCTAACATTATATGGCGGGGAGTTAATTTTAAATCAATGAATATTGTGAAGGCCGCGTCAAGTCTTCGGCCGAGTCTTTGTTCTAATTCCGGCCCACAGTTACAACAACTTAGGGCCAAAATTGGCATAGCTCCGAGCTGGGTTATGTAGAATTGGATCCTATCTCACCCCCTGCTACGTAACCATTGATCCGCATTGGCTTCTTTTTTCACTGATTAAATCAATGTCCAACAGCTTTCCTGTTTTCTCTATATACAATGCACAAATACAATAGACTAGTACAACGACACATAGTTGTAGTAATCAATCATTATTAAGTACTAGTCTGGTAAGTTCTAACATTATATGGCGGGGAGTTAATTTTAAATCAATGAATATTGTGAAGGCCGCGTCAAGTCTTCGGCCGAGTCTTTGTTCTAATTCCGGCCCACAGTTACAACAACTTAGGGCCAAAATTGGCATAGCTCCGAGCTGGGTTATGTAGAATTGGATCCTATCTCACCCCCTGCTACGTAACCATTGATCCGCATTGGCTTCTTTTTTCACTGATTAAATCAATGTCCAACAGCTTTCCTGTTTTCTCTATATACAATGCACAAATACAATAGACTAGTACAACGACACATAGTTGTAGTAATCAATCATTATTAAGTACTAGTCTGGTAAGTTCTAACATTATATGGCGGGGAGTTAATTTTAAATCAATGAATATTGTGAAGGCCGCGTCAAGTCTTCGGCCGAGTCTTTGTTCTAATTCCGGCCCACAGTTACAACAACTTAGGGCCAAAATTGGCATAGCTCCGAGCTGGGTTATGTAGAATTGGATCCTATCTCACCCCCTGCTACGTAACCATTGATCCGCATTGGCTTCTTTTTTCACTGATTAAATCAATGTCCAACAGCTTTCCTGTTTTCTCTATATACAATGCACAAATACAATAGACTAGTACAACGACACATAGTTGTAGTAATCAATCATTATTAAGTACTAGTCTGGTAAGTTCTAACATTATATGGCGGGGAGTTAATTTTAAATCAATGAATATTGTGAAGGCCGCGTCAAGTCTTCGGCCGAGTCTTTGTTCTAATTCCGGCCCACAGTTACAACAACTTAGGGCCAAAATTGGCATAGCTCCGAGCTGGGTTATGTAGAATTGGATCCTATCTCACCCCCTGCTACGTAACCATTGATCCGCATTGGCTTCTTTTTTCACTGATTAAATCAATGTCCAACAGCTTTCCTGTTTTCTCTATATACAATGCACAAATACAATAGACTAGTACAACGACACATAGTTGTAGTAATCAATCATTATTAAGTACTAGTCTGGTAAGTTCTAACATTATATGGCGGGGAGTTAATTTTAAATCAATGAATATTGTGAAGGCCGCGTCAAGTCTTCGGCCGAGTCTTTGTTCTAATTCCGGCCCACAGTTACAACAACTTAGGGCCAAAATTGGCATAGCTCCGAGCTGGGTTATGTAGAATTGGATCCTATCTCACCCCCTGCTACGTAACCATTGATCCGCATTGGCTTCTTTTTTCACTGATTAAATCAATGTCCAACAGCTTTCCTGTTTTCTCTATATACAATGCACAAATACAATAGACTAGTACAACGACACATAGTTGTAGTAATCAATCATTATTAAGTACTAGTCTGGTAAGTTCTAACATTATATGGCGGGGAGTTAATTTTAAATCAATGAATATTGTGAAGGCCGCGTCAAGTCTTCGGCCGAGTCTTTGTTCTAATTCCGGCCCACAGTTACAACAACTTAGGGCCAAAATTGGCATAGCTCCGAGCTGGGTTATGTAGAATTGGATCCTATCTCACCCCCTGCTACGTAACCATTGATCCGCATTGGCTTCTTTTTTCACTGATTAAATCAATGTCCAACAGCTTTCCTGTTTTCTCTATATACAATGCACAAATACAATAGACTAGTACAACGACACATAGTTGTAGTAATCAATCATTATTAAGTACTAGTCTGGTAAGTTCTAACATTATATGGCGGGGAGTTAATTTTAAATCAATGAATATTGTGAAGGCCGCGTCAAGTCTTCGGCCGAGTCTTTGTTCTAATTCCGGCCCACAGTTACAACAACTTAGGGCCAAAATTGGCATAGCTCCGAGCTGGGTTATGTAGAATTGGATCCTATCTCACCCCCTGCTACGTAACCATTGATCCGCATTGGCTTCTTTTTTCACTGATTAAATCAATGTCCAACAGCTTTCCTGTTTTCTCTATATACAATGCACAAATACAATAGACTAGTACAACGACACATAGTTGTAGTAATCAATCATTATTAAGTACTAGTCTGGTAAGTTCTAACATTATATGGCGGGGAGTTAATTTTAAATCAATGAATATTGTGAAGGCCGCGTCAAGTCTTCGGCCGAGTCTTTGTTCTAATTCCGGCCCACAGTTACAACAACTTAGGGCCAAAATTGGCATAGCTCCGAGCTGGGTTATGTAGAATTGGATCCTATCTCACCCCCTGCTACGTAACCATTGATCCGCATTGGCTTCTTTTTTCACTGATTAAATCAATGTCCAACAGCTTTCCTGTTTTCTCTATATACAATGCACAAATACAATAGACTAGTACAACGACACATAGTTGTAGTAATCAATCATTATTAAGTACTAGTCTGGTAAGTTCTAACATTATATGGCGGGGAGTTAATTTTAAATCAATGAATATTGTGAAGGCCGCGTCAAGTCTTCGGCCGAGTCTTTGTTCTAATTCCGGCCCACAGTTACAACAACTTAGGGCCAAAATTGGCATAGCTCCGAGCTGGGTTATGTAGAATTGGATCCTATCTCACCCCCTGCTACGTAACCATTGATCCGCATTGGCTTCTTTTTTCACTGATTAAATCAATGTCCAACAGCTTTCCTGTTTTCTCTATATACAATGCACAAATACAATAGACTAGTACAACGACACATAGTTGTAGTAATCAATCATTATTAAGTACTAGTCTGGTAAGTTCTAACATTATATGGCGGGGAGTTAATTTTAAATCAATGAATATTGTGAAGGCCGCGTCAAGTCTTCGGCCGAGTCTTTGTTCTAATTCCGGCCCACAGTTACAACAACTTAGGGCCAAAATTGGCATAGCTCCGAGCTGGGTTATGTAGAATTGGATCCTATCTCACCCCCTGCTACGTAACCATTGATCCGCATTGGCTTCTTTTTTCACTGATTAAATCAATGTCCAACAGCTTTCCTGTTTTCTCTATATACAATGCACAAATACAATAGACTAGTACAACGACACATAGTTGTAGTAATCAATCATTATTAAGTACTAGTCTGGTAAGTTCTAACATTATATGGCGGGGAGTTAATTTTAAATCAATGAATATTGTGAAGGCCGCGTCAAGTCTTCGGCCGAGTCTTTGTTCTAATTCCGGCCCACAGTTACAACAACTTAGGGCCAAAATTGGCATAGCTCCGAGCTGGGTTATGTAGAATTGGATCCTATCTCACCCCCTGCTACGTAACCATTGATCCGCATTGGCTTCTTTTTTCACTGATTAAATCAATGTCCAACAGCTTTCCTGTTTTCTCTATATACAATGCACAAATACAATAGACTAGTACAACGACACATAGTTGTAGTAATCAATCATTATTAAGTACTAGTCTGGTAAGTTCTAACATTATATGGCGGGGAGTTAATTTTAAATCAATGAATATTGTGAAGGCCGCGTCAAGTCTTCGGCCGAGTCTTTGTTCTAATTCCGGCCCACAGTTACAACAACTTAGGGCCAAAATTGGCATAGCTCCGAGCTGGGTTATGTAGAATTGGATCCTATCTCACCCCCTGCTACGTAACCATTGATCCGCATTGGCTTCTTTTTTCACTGATTAAATCAATGTCCAACAGCTTTCCTGTTTTCTCTATATACAATGCACAAATACAATAGACTAGTACAACGACACATAGTTGTAGTAATCAATCATTATTAAGTACTAGTCTGGTAAGTTCTAACATTATATGGCGGGGAGTTAATTTTAAATCAATGAATATTGTGAAGGCCGCGTCAAGTCTTCGGCCGAGTCTTTGTTCTAATTCCGGCCCACAGTTACAACAACTTAGGGCCAAAATTGGCATAGCTCCGAGCTGGGTTATGTAGAATTGGATCCTATCTCACCCCCTGCTACGTAACCATTGATCCGCATTGGCTTCTTTTTTCACTGATTAAATCAATGTCCAACAGCTTTCCTGTTTTCTCTATATACAATGCACAAATACAATAGACTAGTACAACGACACATAGTTGTAGTAATCAATCATTATTAAGTACTAGTCTGGTAAGTTCTAACATTATATGGCGGGGAGTTAATTTTAAATCAATGAATATTGTGAAGGCCGCGTCAAGTCTTCGGCCGAGTCTTTGTTCTAATTCCGGCCCACAGTTACAACAACTTAGGGCCAAAATTGGCATAGCTCCGAGCTGGGTTATGTAGAATTGGATCCTATCTCACCCCCTGCTACGTAACCATTGATCCGCATTGGCTTCTTTTTTCACTGATTAAATCAATGTCCAACAGCTTTCCTGTTTTCTCTATATACAATGCACAAATACAATAGACTAGTACAACGACACATAGTTGTAGTAATCAATCATTATTAAGTACTAGTCTGGTAAGTTCTAACATTATATGGCGGGGAGTTAATTTTAAATCAATGAATATTGTGAAGGCCGCGTCAAGTCTTCGGCCGAGTCTTTGTTCTAATTCCGGCCCACAGTTACAACAACTTAGGGCCAAAATTGGCATAGCTCCGAGCTGGGTTATGTAGAATTGGATCCTATCTCACCCCCTGCTACGTAACCATTGATCCGCATTGGCTTCTTTTTTCACTGATTAAATCAATGTCCAACAGCTTTCCTGTTTTCTCTATATACAATGCACAAATACAATAGACTAGTACAACGACACATAGTTGTAGTAATCAATCATTATTAAGTACTAGTCTGGTAAGTTCTAACATTATATGGCGGGGAGTTAATTTTAAATCAATGAATATTGTGAAGGCCGCGTCAAGTCTTCGGCCGAGTCTTTGTTCTAATTCCGGCCCACAGTTACAACAACTTAGGGCCAAAATTGGCATAGCTCCGAGCTGGGTTATGTAGAATTGGATCCTATCTCACCCCCTGCTACGTAACCATTGATCCGCATTGGCTTCTTTTTTCACTGATTAAATCAATGTCCAACAGCTTTCCTGTTTTCTCTATATACAATGCACAAATACAATAGACTAGTACAACGACACATAGTTGTAGTAATCAATCATTATTAAGTACTAGTCTGGTAAGTTCTAACATTATATGGCGGGGAGTTAATTTTAAATCAATGAATATTGTGAAGGCCGCGTCAAGTCTTCGGCCGAGTCTTTGTTCTAATTCCGGCCCACAGTTACAACAACTTAGGGCCAAAATTGGCATAGCTCCGAGCTGGGTTATGTAGAATTGGATCCTATCTCACCCCCTGCTACGTAACCATTGATCCGCATTGGCTTCTTTTTTCACTGATTAAATCAATGTCCAACAGCTTTCCTGTTTTCTCTATATACAATGCACAAATACAATAGACTAGTACAACGACACATAGTTGTAGTAATCAATCATTATTAAGTACTAGTCTGGTAAGTTCTAACATTATATGGCGGGGAGTTAATTTTAAATCAATGAATATTGTGAAGGCCGCGTCAAGTCTTCGGCCGAGTCTTTGTTCTAATTCCGGCCCACAGTTACAACAACTTAGGGCCAAAATTGGCATAGCTCCGAGCTGGGTTATGTAGAATTGGATCCTATCTCACCCCCTGCTACGTAACCATTGATCCGCATTGGCTTCTTTTTTCACTGATTAAATCAATGTCCAACAGCTTTCCTGTTTTCTCTATATACAATGCACAAATACAATAGACTAGTACAACGACACATAGTTGTAGTAATCAATCATTATTAAGTACTAGTCTGGTAAGTTCTAACATTATATGGCGGGGAGTTAATTTTAAATCAATGAATATTGTGAAGGCCGCGTCAAGTCTTCGGCCGAGTCTTTGTTCTAATTCCGGCCCACAGTTACAACAACTTAGGGCCAAAATTGGCATAGCTCCGAGCTGGGTTATGTAGAATTGGATCCTATCTCACCCCCTGCTACGTAACCATTGATCCGCATTGGCTTCTTTTTTCACTGATTAAATCAATGTCCAACAGCTTTCCTGTTTTCTCTATATACAATGCACAAATACAATAGACTAGTACAACGACACATAGTTGTAGTAATCAATCATTATTAAGTACTAGTCTGGTAAGTTCTAACATTATATGGCGGGGAGTTAATTTTAAATCAATGAATATTGTGAAGGCCGCGTCAAGTCTTCGGCCGAGTCTTTGTTCTAATTCCGGCCCACAGTTACAACAACTTAGGGCCAAAATTGGCATAGCTCCGAGCTGGGTTATGTAGAATTGGATCCTATCTCACCCCCTGCTACGTAACCATTGATCCGCATTGGCTTCTTTTTTCACTGATTAAATCAATGTCCAACAGCTTTCCTGTTTTCTCTATATACAATGCACAAATACAATAGACTAGTACAACGACACATAGTTGTAGTAATCAATCATTATTAAGTACTAGTCTGGTAAGTTCTAACATTATATGGCGGGGAGTTAATTTTAAATCAATGAATATTGTGAAGGCCGCGTCAAGTCTTCGGCCGAGTCTTTGTTCTAATTCCGGCCCACAGTTACAACAACTTAGGGCCAAAATTGGCATAGCTCCGAGCTGGGTTATGTAGAATTGGATCCTATCTCACCCCCTGCTACGTAACCATTGATCCGCATTGGCTTCTTTTTTCACTGATTAAATCAATGTCCAACAGCTTTCCTGTTTTCTCTATATACAATGCACAAATACAATAGACTAGTACAACGACACATAGTTGTAGTAATCAATCATTATTAAGTACTAGTCTGGTAAGTTCTAACATTATATGGCGGGGAGTTAATTTTAAATCAATGAATATTGTGAAGGCCGCGTCAAGTCTTCGGCCGAGTCTTTGTTCTAATTCCGGCCCACAGTTACAACAACTTAGGGCCAAAATTGGCATAGCTCCGAGCTGGGTTATGTAGAATTGGATCCTATCTCACCCCCTGCTACGTAACCATTGATCCGCATTGGCTTCTTTTTTCACTGATTAAATCAATGTCCAACAGCTTTCCTGTTTTCTCTATATACAATGCACAAATACAATAGACTAGTACAACGACACATAGTTGTAGTAATCAATCATTATTAAGTACTAGTCTGGTAAGTTCTAACATTATATGGCGGGGAGTTAATTTTAAATCAATGAATATTGTGAAGGCCGCGTCAAGTCTTCGGCCGAGTCTTTGTTCTAATTCCGGCCCACAGTTACAACAACTTAGGGCCAAAATTGGCATAGCTCCGAGCTGGGTTATGTAGAATTGGATCCTATCTCACCCCCTGCTACGTAACCATTGATCCGCATTGGCTTCTTTTTTCACTGATTAAATCAATGTCCAACAGCTTTCCTGTTTTCTCTATATACAATGCACAAATACAATAGACTAGTACAACGACACATAGTTGTAGTAATCAATCATTATTAAGTACTAGTCTGGTAAGTTCTAACATTATATGGCGGGGAGTTAATTTTAAATCAATGAATATTGTGAAGGCCGCGTCAAGTCTTCGGCCGAGTCTTTGTTCTAATTCCGGCCCACAGTTACAACAACTTAGGGCCAAAATTGGCATAGCTCCGAGCTGGGTTATGTAGAATTGGATCCTATCTCACCCCCTGCTACGTAACCATTGATCCGCATTGGCTTCTTTTTTCACTGATTAAATCAATGTCCAACAGCTTTCCTGTTTTCTCTATATACAATGCACAAATACAATAGACTAGTACAACGACACATAGTTGTAGTAATCAATCATTATTAAGTACTAGTCTGGTAAGTTCTAACATTATATGGCGGGGAGTTAATTTTAAATCAATGAATATTGTGAAGGCCGCGTCAAGTCTTCGGCCGAGTCTTTGTTCTAATTCCGGCCCACAGTTACAACAACTTAGGGCCAAAATTGGCATAGCTCCGAGCTGGGTTATGTAGAATTGGATCCTATCTCACCCCCTGCTACGTAACCATTGATCCGCATTGGCTTCTTTTTTCACTGATTAAATCAATGTCCAACAGCTTTCCTGTTTTCTCTATATACAATGCACAAATACAATAGACTAGTACAACGACACATAGTTGTAGTAATCAATCATTATTAAGTACTAGTCTGGTAAGTTCTAACATTATATGGCGGGGAGTTAATTTTAAATCAATGAATATTGTGAAGGCCGCGTCAAGTCTTCGGCCGAGTCTTTGTTCTAATTCCGGCCCACAGTTACAACAACTTAGGGCCAAAATTGGCATAGCTCCGAGCTGGGTTATGTAGAATTGGATCCTATCTCACCCCCTGCTACGTAACCATTGATCCGCATTGGCTTCTTTTTTCACTGATTAAATCAATGTCCAACAGCTTTCCTGTTTTCTCTATATACAATGCACAAATACAATAGACTAGTACAACGACACATAGTTGTAGTAATCAATCATTATTAAGTACTAGTCTGGTAAGTTCTAACATTATATGGCGGGGAGTTAATTTTAAATCAATGAATATTGTGAAGGCCGCGTCAAGTCTTCGGCCGAGTCTTTGTTCTAATTCCGGCCCACAGTTACAACAACTTAGGGCCAAAATTGGCATAGCTCCGAGCTGGGTTATGTAGAATTGGATCCTATCTCACCCCCTGCTACGTAACCATTGATCCGCATTGGCTTCTTTTTTCACTGATTAAATCAATGTCCAACAGCTTTCCTGTTTTCTCTATATACAATGCACAAATACAATAGACTAGTACAACGACACATAGTTGTAGTAATCAATCATTATTAAGTACTAGTCTGGTAAGTTCTAACATTATATGGCGGGGAGTTAATTTTAAATCAATGAATATTGTGAAGGCCGCGTCAAGTCTTCGGCCGAGTCTTTGTTCTAATTCCGGCCCACAGTTACAACAACTTAGGGCCAAAATTGGCATAGCTCCGAGCTGGGTTATGTAGAATTGGATCCTATCTCACCCCCTGCTACGTAACCATTGATCCGCATTGGCTTCTTTTTTCACTGATTAAATCAATGTCCAACAGCTTTCCTGTTTTCTCTATATACAATGCACAAATACAATAGACTAGTACAACGACACATAGTTGTAGTAATCAATCATTATTAAGTACTAGTCTGGTAAGTTCTAACATTATATGGCGGGGAGTTAATTTTAAATCAATGAATATTGTGAAGGCCGCGTCAAGTCTTCGGCCGAGTCTTTGTTCTAATTCCGGCCCACAGTTACAACAACTTAGGGCCAAAATTGGCATAGCTCCGAGCTGGGTTATGTAGAATTGGATCCTATCTCACCCCCTGCTACGTAACCATTGATCCGCATTGGCTTCTTTTTTCACTGATTAAATCAATGTCCAACAGCTTTCCTGTTTTCTCTATATACAATGCACAAATACAATAGACTAGTACAACGACACATAGTTGTAGTAATCAATCATTATTAAGTACTAGTCTGGTAAGTTCTAACATTATATGGCGGGGAGTTAATTTTAAATCAATGAATATTGTGAAGGCCGCGTCAAGTCTTCGGCCGAGTCTTTGTTCTAATTCCGGCCCACAGTTACAACAACTTAGGGCCAAAATTGGCATAGCTCCGAGCTGGGTTATGTAGAATTGGATCCTATCTCACCCCCTGCTACGTAACCATTGATCCGCATTGGCTTCTTTTTTCACTGATTAAATCAATGTCCAACAGCTTTCCTGTTTTCTCTATATACAATGCACAAATACAATAGACTAGTACAACGACACATAGTTGTAGTAATCAATCATTATTAAGTACTAGTCTGGTAAGTTCTAACATTATATGGCGGGGAGTTAATTTTAAATCAATGAATATTGTGAAGGCCGCGTCAAGTCTTCGGCCGAGTCTTTGTTCTAATTCCGGCCCACAGTTACAACAACTTAGGGCCAAAATTGGCATAGCTCCGAGCTGGGTTATGTAGAATTGGATCCTATCTCACCCCCTGCTACGTAACCATTGATCCGCATTGGCTTCTTTTTTCACTGATTAAATCAATGTCCAACAGCTTTCCTGTTTTCTCTATATACAATGCACAAATACAATAGACTAGTACAACGACACATAGTTGTAGTAATCAATCATTATTAAGTACTAGTCTGGTAAGTTCTAACATTATATGGCGGGGAGTTAATTTTAAATCAATGAATATTGTGAAGGCCGCGTCAAGTCTTCGGCCGAGTCTTTGTTCTAATTCCGGCCCACAGTTACAACAACTTAGGGCCAAAATTGGCATAGCTCCGAGCTGGGTTATGTAGAATTGGATCCTATCTCACCCCCTGCTACGTAACCATTGATCCGCATTGGCTTCTTTTTTCACTGATTAAATCAATGTCCAACAGCTTTCCTGTTTTCTCTATATACAATGCACAAATACAATAGACTAGTACAACGACACATAGTTGTAGTAATCAATCATTATTAAGTACTAGTCTGGTAAGTTCTAACATTATATGGCGGGGAGTTAATTTTAAATCAATGAATATTGTGAAGGCCGCGTCAAGTCTTCGGCCGAGTCTTTGTTCTAATTCCGGCCCACAGTTACAACAACTTAGGGCCAAAATTGGCATAGCTCCGAGCTGGGTTATGTAGAATTGGATCCTATCTCACCCCCTGCTACGTAACCATTGATCCGCATTGGCTTCTTTTTTCACTGATTAAATCAATGTCCAACAGCTTTCCTGTTTTCTCTATATACAATGCACAAATACAATAGACTAGTACAACGACACATAGTTGTAGTAATCAATCATTATTAAGTACTAGTCTGGTAAGTTCTAACATTATATGGCGGGGAGTTAATTTTAAATCAATGAATATTGTGAAGGCCGCGTCAAGTCTTCGGCCGAGTCTTTGTTCTAATTCCGGCCCACAGTTACAACAACTTAGGGCCAAAATTGGCATAGCTCCGAGCTGGGTTATGTAGAATTGGATCCTATCTCACCCCCTGCTACGTAACCATTGATCCGCATTGGCTTCTTTTTTCACTGATTAAATCAATGTCCAACAGCTTTCCTGTTTTCTCTATATACAATGCACAAATACAATAGACTAGTACAACGACACATAGTTGTAGTAATCAATCATTATTAAGTACTAGTCTGGTAAGTTCTAACATTATATGGCGGGGAGTTAATTTTAAATCAATGAATATTGTGAAGGCCGCGTCAAGTCTTCGGCCGAGTCTTTGTTCTAATTCCGGCCCACAGTTACAACAACTTAGGGCCAAAATTGGCATAGCTCCGAGCTGGGTTATGTAGAATTGGATCCTATCTCACCCCCTGCTACGTAACCATTGATCCGCATTGGCTTCTTTTTTCACTGATTAAATCAATGTCCAACAGCTTTCCTGTTTTCTCTATATACAATGCACAAATACAATAGACTAGTACAACGACACATAGTTGTAGTAATCAATCATTATTAAGTACTAGTCTGGTAAGTTCTAACATTATATGGCGGGGAGTTAATTTTAAATCAATGAATATTGTGAAGGCCGCGTCAAGTCTTCGGCCGAGTCTTTGTTCTAATTCCGGCCCACAGTTACAACAACTTAGGGCCAAAATTGGCATAGCTCCGAGCTGGGTTATGTAGAATTGGATCCTATCTCACCCCCTGCTACGTAACCATTGATCCGCATTGGCTTCTTTTTTCACTGATTAAATCAATGTCCAACAGCTTTCCTGTTTTCTCTATATACAATGCACAAATACAATAGACTAGTACAACGACACATAGTTGTAGTAATCAATCATTATTAAGTACTAGTCTGGTAAGTTCTAACATTATATGGCGGGGAGTTAATTTTAAATCAATGAATATTGTGAAGGCCGCGTCAAGTCTTCGGCCGAGTCTTTGTTCTAATTCCGGCCCACAGTTACAACAACTTAGGGCCAAAATTGGCATAGCTCCGAGCTGGGTTATGTAGAATTGGATCCTATCTCACCCCCTGCTACGTAACCATTGATCCGCATTGGCTTCTTTTTTCACTGATTAAATCAATGTCCAACAGCTTTCCTGTTTTCTCTATATACAATGCACAAATACAATAGACTAGTACAACGACACATAGTTGTAGTAATCAATCATTATTAAGTACTAGTCTGGTAAGTTCTAACATTATATGGCGGGGAGTTAATTTTAAATCAATGAATATTGTGAAGGCCGCGTCAAGTCTTCGGCCGAGTCTTTGTTCTAATTCCGGCCCACAGTTACAACAACTTAGGGCCAAAATTGGCATAGCTCCGAGCTGGGTTATGTAGAATTGGATCCTATCTCACCCCCTGCTACGTAACCATTGATCCGCATTGGCTTCTTTTTTCACTGATTAAATCAATGTCCAACAGCTTTCCTGTTTTCTCTATATACAATGCACAAATACAATAGACTAGTACAACGACACATAGTTGTAGTAATCAATCATTATTAAGTACTAGTCTGGTAAGTTCTAACATTATATGGCGGGGAGTTAATTTTAAATCAATGAATATTGTGAAGGCCGCGTCAAGTCTTCGGCCGAGTCTTTGTTCTAATTCCGGCCCACAGTTACAACAACTTAGGGCCAAAATTGGCATAGCTCCGAGCTGGGTTATGTAGAATTGGATCCTATCTCACCCCCTGCTACGTAACCATTGATCCGCATTGGCTTCTTTTTTCACTGATTAAATCAATGTCCAACAGCTTTCCTGTTTTCTCTATATACAATGCACAAATACAATAGACTAGTACAACGACACATAGTTGTAGTAATCAATCATTATTAAGTACTAGTCTGGTAAGTTCTAACATTATATGGCGGGGAGTTAATTTTAAATCAATGAATATTGTGAAGGCCGCGTCAAGTCTTCGGCCGAGTCTTTGTTCTAATTCCGGCCCACAGTTACAACAACTTAGGGCCAAAATTGGCATAGCTCCGAGCTGGGTTATGTAGAATTGGATCCTATCTCACCCCCTGCTACGTAACCATTGATCCGCATTGGCTTCTTTTTTCACTGATTAAATCAATGTCCAACAGCTTTCCTGTTTTCTCTATATACAATGCACAAATACAATAGACTAGTACAACGACACATAGTTGTAGTAATCAATCATTATTAAGTACTAGTCTGGTAAGTTCTAACATTATATGGCGGGGAGTTAATTTTAAATCAATGAATATTGTGAAGGCCGCGTCAAGTCTTCGGCCGAGTCTTTGTTCTAATTCCGGCCCACAGTTACAACAACTTAGGGCCAAAATTGGCATAGCTCCGAGCTGGGTTATGTAGAATTGGATCCTATCTCACCCCCTGCTACGTAACCATTGATCCGCATTGGCTTCTTTTTTCACTGATTAAATCAATGTCCAACAGCTTTCCTGTTTTCTCTATATACAATGCACAAATACAATAGACTAGTACAACGACACATAGTTGTAGTAATCAATCATTATTAAGTACTAGTCTGGTAAGTTCTAACATTATATGGCGGGGAGTTAATTTTAAATCAATGAATATTGTGAAGGCCGCGTCAAGTCTTCGGCCGAGTCTTTGTTCTAATTCCGGCCCACAGTTACAACAACTTAGGGCCAAAATTGGCATAGCTCCGAGCTGGGTTATGTAGAATTGGATCCTATCTCACCCCCTGCTACGTAACCATTGATCCGCATTGGCTTCTTTTTTCACTGATTAAATCAATGTCCAACAGCTTTCCTGTTTTCTCTATATACAATGCACAAATACAATAGACTAGTACAACGACACATAGTTGTAGTAATCAATCATTATTAAGTACTAGTCTGGTAAGTTCTAACATTATATGGCGGGGAGTTAATTTTAAATCAATGAATATTGTGAAGGCCGCGTCAAGTCTTCGGCCGAGTCTTTGTTCTAATTCCGGCCCACAGTTACAACAACTTAGGGCCAAAATTGGCATAGCTCCGAGCTGGGTTATGTAGAATTGGATCCTATCTCACCCCCTGCTACGTAACCATTGATCCGCATTGGCTTCTTTTTTCACTGATTAAATCAATGTCCAACAGCTTTCCTGTTTTCTCTATATACAATGCACAAATACAATAGACTAGTACAACGACACATAGTTGTAGTAATCAATCATTATTAAGTACTAGTCTGGTAAGTTCTAACATTATATGGCGGGGAGTTAATTTTAAATCAATGAATATTGTGAAGGCCGCGTCAAGTCTTCGGCCGAGTCTTTGTTCTAATTCCGGCCCACAGTTACAACAACTTAGGGCCAAAATTGGCATAGCTCCGAGCTGGGTTATGTAGAATTGGATCCTATCTCACCCCCTGCTACGTAACCATTGATCCGCATTGGCTTCTTTTTTCACTGATTAAATCAATGTCCAACAGCTTTCCTGTTTTCTCTATATACAATGCACAAATACAATAGACTAGTACAACGACACATAGTTGTAGTAATCAATCATTATTAAGTACTAGTCTGGTAAGTTCTAACATTATATGGCGGGGAGTTAATTTTAAATCAATGAATATTGTGAAGGCCGCGTCAAGTCTTCGGCCGAGTCTTTGTTCTAATTCCGGCCCACAGTTACAACAACTTAGGGCCAAAATTGGCATAGCTCCGAGCTGGGTTATGTAGAATTGGATCCTATCTCACCCCCTGCTACGTAACCATTGATCCGCATTGGCTTCTTTTTTCACTGATTAAATCAATGTCCAACAGCTTTCCTGTTTTCTCTATATACAATGCACAAATACAATAGACTAGTACAACGACACATAGTTGTAGTAATCAATCATTATTAAGTACTAGTCTGGTAAGTTCTAACATTATATGGCGGGGAGTTAATTTTAAATCAATGAATATTGTGAAGGCCGCGTCAAGTCTTCGGCCGAGTCTTTGTTCTAATTCCGGCCCACAGTTACAACAACTTAGGGCCAAAATTGGCATAGCTCCGAGCTGGGTTATGTAGAATTGGATCCCCCATGTTGATGTTTCCTAAGTTTCCGGAGTTCCTTTTAAGTTATGTAATATCAACCTTGTATGAACATTTGCTTGCTTCCTCTTCTTATATGATATAGCAGGGCTCCTGCTTTTGTAAAAAAAAAGCTCGAGCGTGCCGCGCGTGAGCATGCTTAGTTTGTGTCGCGTGGGCGAGGGAGAAGACGCCGATTCCGGCTAGTGCGTCTGGCATCATCATGTCACGTGGGAGAGACGGCGGCGGTTTGGTACGGTTTCGGCGACGTATGTACTTGCGGTACTTCAACGTGGGAGCGACCGACCGAAGGTGCGCAGATGGCAGGACGACCGGTTCTGATGGAAAGGCTTCACCAAGTTTTTTCTTCTTCTGTGATCATGTTTTTTAGAGGTAGATAGAAATTAGAAATGAGTGAGAGCTAAGTTGACGCATACAATTCCAACGATGATGCACGCCATGAAATAATCCAAACAGAGACAACATGTACAACCAAAAAAACACGCAGTTGACGCGCGGCAAGTTCATCGTTTCCATCTCCACAAACTAAGCACGCGGCGTGCCCACATCGATCTTACAGTGACGGACACTGATTATTTACTGCGAGCGCCGTTGATTAGCTCACCTAATATAATCACCGTTCCGTGAAGGGTTAAATACGGACAGACAAGCAGGTTTATGGATATCCGTCCGTTCGTACCAGCTACGCCGACGCGGCAGGTCCACACACAGGGCTGCGGCGTGCGGTGCCGGCATGTCCGGCTCCTCCGACGAGCCGGACACCTGCTACCGGTGGTTCCGCGACTTCGCCGTGGCGCACGCCATCTTCGCCAGCGGCTTCGTGACGGCGCCGGTGGCCGTCCTCCTCCTGGCCCGCCGCCCGCGCTCGGGCCGCGCCATCTTCTTCGCCGCGTTCGCCGCCTTCTGCACCAGCGTCAGCCTCCTCCTCTGCCTCCGCTTCTACGCCCAGCTCAGGCCCCCGCCCTGGGCCGCGCCGGCGGCGCCCGCGTCCCGAGGCGGCCGGCAGCAGCAGGACGGCGCGTCCGCCGTCGTCGTCGGGCTCGAGACGGCGTCGCACGCCCTCCGCCGCCCGGAGCAGCAGGCGATGACGCGCCGCGCGGAGGTGCAGGCCGCATCGCCGCGGCCGCATCCCGAGCTACGAGCACCTGGACGACGACGGCGGCGGCGCGGCGGAGTGCGCGGTGTGCCTGGGCGAGGTGGGAGTTTACAAATGTGAAAACTATATGAATAGATTTGTCTTGAAAAATACTTTCATAAAAGTATACATATATCACTATTTGATAAGTATTTTTATAATAACAAGAGGCCAAAGTTGTGTTTTAGAGACCGTGTCGCTGTCCTTAACGTCAGGTTTTTCAGAACGGAGGGAGTATTGGTCTTCAACGCCCAAGCACAGAAGAGCACGCAACCCACCACGGGCAGTTTTTTCTGAAAAGTGTAGTGTCCAGAACCTATACAAGAAGAAATTAATGAATAGCGGCAAACATGAAATCAAAAACACATTGCTCTATATCAACATATACAACAACATCAACTACAATAAAGGTTACAGTCTATCTCAAATGTCCAAGACTCCAGCACTCACCTTTCCCCAAGTCCCTTGGAGAGATGTTTCAATTTCGCCAGGAACGACATTGGCCTGTGGCTTCCCGCCTTTGTGCTTCCACTCCCATCACAAAGCATGCGATAAATGTATTGCCCCTGATTTTGCAGACAAATCAAGCAGCAGGTTAGCAAAATGCAGAACAGCTGCTACAGCCTAAAACATTTTTTGCTTTGACACTAACAAGCATCCATATTTCACAAGCACATAAAAGCTTAGATATTGAACAAAGTTCCTTACAATGGCTAAAGGACCCCATGATAGAAAGGAATTTCTTTTCAAGTTTTACAGCAACCCCCAAAACGATGAGGCGGTATCATACATTGTGACCACTACGTACAGAATGTGCTTTAGATGTTGATTCCAGGGGAAATAAAACATGAGAGCATGTCCCAACCAGAGGGGCAGAGGGCCCATGACTGTCATGTTGTTTACTGGCACAAATAATGTTTTAATTACCAGCTCGTAAAGAGCTGATATGATCTTAACAAAACAAAGGAGGTGACACGCGATATGATCCACCAGGACAAAGGAAGACCTGGGATCACACTGAAAATGGACAGTAATTGTGATGTCGATATAGATATAGAAGACCGCCCGCTTTCTCAGCCATTTAGAAGCACATGCATGGTGCATCAAAACGACATGCATGTAGTGCCCAGGATACACATGAACAAAAAACAGATCTCCGTAACCCCAATCTGGAACCTCACCACGCCCCGGTTTACACACATAATTATCATGCAAATAATTATAAAGAAAAAAAACAAAGATAACATTCAGTCCGAGAATGCAAACCATGTATTGAGTTAGCCATCATCCAAGCGAACCCAGCTGAGCAGCACACGGTTTGAAGCAAATGCAATAAGGCCAACAGATACGCATTGCCAACTGCTCCATGGCAAATGGTAGAGAAGAGCAAGCTATTTTGAACACATCACAGAAATCATATAGGTGCAATAGGTAGTGGTCAGGGCGAGAAGGCCTCCAGTTTCCCCTCGGCAAGATTTCACGCAGGGAAACGACGAAGTGCACGAGTTAATAACATTATATCTGATGATGATTTACCTATGGCAGACGAAGTGGTAATGGAAAGAGCCATGGAGCGTGCAGCGGCTAGGAACCTGGATGGTACCCCAGCATCGCAACCAGTGGCTTCACCGACACATTCCAGTGGTAAGATATCAAAAGACTTGTGTATAGCCAATTTAACTTCCATTGGTATTTCGCTAGGTAGCAATACGGATACAATTAATATGTCATACAGTGCACTCAAACGAATCACTACCAGAAACTTCAGCATCCGCCCGCCCCCTCCGCCTCGGCCATTTTTGGACCCGGTGCTGATGGGGCTTCAGCACCGGGTCCAACGGCTAGGAGCGGGGGCGGCGCGAAGATGTGTCAGGGCGAAGCCATTAGCACCGGGTCTTGCCACGACCCGGTGCTAATGTGTCCGCCCGGACACACCTCCGCGCCGCCCCCGCTCCTAGCCGTTGGACCCGGTGCTGAACCCCCATCAGCACCGGGTCCAAAAATGGCCGAGGCGGAGGAGGAGGGAGGATGGGATGTATATATGTCCGTTGCTTCAATTTATAAGATTTTCTAGCATTTTATATTGATTTTCTATTAATTTATAAGAGTTTCTATTAATTTATAAGATTTTCTAGCATTTTATATTGATTTTCTATTAATTTATAAGAGTTTCTATTAATTTATAAGATTTTCTAGCATTTTATATTGATTTTCTATTAATTTATAAGAGTTTCTATTAATTTATAAGATTTTCTAGCATTTTATATTGATTTTCTATTAATTTATAAGAGTTTCTATTAATTTATAAGATTTTCTAGCATTTTATATTGATTTTCTATTAATTTATAAGAGTTTCTATTAATTTATAAGATTTTCTAGCATTTTATATTGATTTTCTATTAATTTATAAGAGTTTCTATTAATTTATAAGATTTTCTAGCATTTTATATTGATTTTCTATTAATTTATAAGAGTTTCTATTAATTTATAAGATTTTCTAGCATTTTATATTGATTTTCTATTAATTTATAAGAGTTTCTATTAATTTATAAGATTTTCTAGCATTTTATATTGATTTTCTATTAATTTATAAGAGTTTCTATTAATTTATAAGATTTTCTAGCATTTTATATTGATTTTCTATTAATTTATAAGAGTTTCTATTAATTTATAAGATTTTCTAGCATTTTATATTGATTTTCTATTAATTTATAAGAGTTTCTATTAATTTATAAGATTTTCTAGCATTTTATATTGATTTTCTATTAATTTATAAGAGTTTCTATTAATTTATAAGATTTTCTAGCATTTTATATTGATTTTCTATTAATTTATAAGAGTTTCTATTAATTTATAAGATTTTCTAGCATTTTATATTGATTTTCTATTAATTTATAAGAGTTTCTATTAATTTATAAGATTTTCTAGCATTTTATATTGATTTTCTATTAATTTATAAGAGTTTCTATTAATTTATAAGATTTTCTAGCATTTTATATTGATTTTCTATTAATTTATAAGAGTTTCTATTAATTTATAAGATTTTCTAGCATTTTATATTGATTTTCTATTAATTTATAAGAGTTTCTATTAATTTATAAGATTTTCTAGCATTTTATATTGATTTTCTATTAATTTATAAGAGTTTCTATTAATTTATAAGATTTTCTAGCATTTTATATTGATTTTCTATTAATTTATAAGAGTTTCTATTAATTTATAAGATTTTCTAGCATTTTATATTGATTTTCTATTAATTTATAAGAGTTTCTATTAATTTATAAGATTTTCTAGCATTTTATATTGATTTTCTATTAATTTATAAGAGTTTCTATTAATTTATAAGATTTTCTAGCATTTTATATTGATTTTCTATTAATTTATAAGAGTTTCTATTAATTTATAAGATTTTCTAGCATTTTATATTGATTTTCTATTAATTTATAAGAGTTTCTATTAATTTATAAGATTTTCTAGCATTTTATATTGATTTTCTATTAATTTATAAGAGTTTCTATTAATTTATAAGATTTTCTAGCATTTTATATTGATTTTCTAGCATTTTATATTGATTTTCTAGCATTTTATATTGATTTTCTAGCATTTTATATTGATTTTCTAGCATTTTATATTGATTTTCTAGCATTTTATATTGATTTTCTAGCATTTTATATTGATTTTCTAGCATTTTATATTGATTTTCTAGCATTTTATATTGATTTTCTAGCATTTTATATTGATTTTCTAGCATTTTATATTGATTTTCTAGCATTTTATATTGATTTTCTAGCATTTTATATTGATTTTCTAGCATTTTATATTGATTTTCTAGCATTTTATATTGATTTTCTAGCATTTTATATTGATTTTCTAGCATTTTATATTGATTTTCTAGCATTTTATATTGATTTTCTAGCATTTTATATTGATTTTCTAGCATTTTATATTGATTTTCTAGCATTTTATATTGATTTTCTAGCATTTTATATTGATTTTCTAGCATTTTATATTGATTTTCTAGCATTTTATATTGATTTTCTAGCATTTTATATTGATTTTCTAGCATTTTATATTGATTTTCTAGCATTTTATATTGATTTTCTAGCATTTTATATTGATTTTCTAGCATTTTATATTGATTTTCTAGCATTTTATATTGATTTTCTAGCATTTTATATTGATTTTCTAGCATTTTATATTGATTTTCTAGCATTTTATATTGATTTTCTAGCATTTTATATTGATTTTCTAGCATTTTATATTGATTTTCTAGCATTTTATATTGATTTTCTAGCATTTTATATTGATTTTCTAGCATTTTATATTGATTTTCTAGCATTTTATATTGATTTTCTAGCATTTTATATTGATTTTCTAGCATTTTATATTGATTTTCTAGCATTTTATATTGATTTTCTAGCATTTTATATTGATTTTCTAGCATTTTATATTGATTTTCTAGCATTTTATATTGATTTTCTAGCATTTTATATTGATTTTCTAGTAATTTATAAGATTTTCTTTTTTAATATATATTTTTAATAGGTATTAATAACTGAATTAAAACAAGTATTAATAACTATACATTAAAAACTATATTTATAAGATTCCCAAATAGTAGCCCCCGGTGCTAAAGGCCCGTTTGGAAACTGGGCGCCAAACGAAAAGTTGGGGCCTTTAGCACCGGGTTGATCTAAAATCCGGTGCTAAAGGCCCCCAATTTTCGTTTGGCGCCAGTTACGGGGCCTTTAGCACCGGGTGTAGAAGACCCGGTGTGAAAGGGGGGCCTTTAGCACCGGGTCGTGGCTGCACCCGGTGCTAAATGCACCGGATCTATATAGCCTCGCGCCGCCCCCCGCCCCGCAGCACTTCGTCTTCCCCCAAACCGCCGGCCCTCCTCCTCGCCTCGCCCCCGCCGCCGTCGTGAGGCGCTGGCCGACAGAGCCCTCCGTCAAGGTACGGTAGCATGCCCACCTCACCTGATTCGGCTTGATGCGAGGGTAATTTGGGATCTGTTGCTGTGGGCGATCGATCCTTCCCCGTGGATTGGTGCTTGTTTGCAGGCCGATGCGTTCGATCTTGTTGGATTACCCATGATCCAGAACACCCTGGCCGGATTCAACACGTCCCTCGTCTGCTACGGTCAGCGGGCCAGGTACTTTGCTAAATGCTAATCCAAAGGAGTCGGTTTCCTGTTCTCTGCTTCTCTATTCCTGTTTTCTGATGCAAATATGTACGTGTTGTTGAATGCTTCTAGTGTGGCACTCGCATGGGGAGCGGAGGCAGCTGGGAGTGGATCGAGGCACACACTTTTCTTTTCTTCTTTTGTTGAACTGGCGGAGGCTTCTCTTTTTCTAATCTCTCTGTAATCTAAATTTCTATGTTGAATCTACGTTGAATCTTGAATGTTGTAATTGTTGGATCTTAAATGTTGTGATGTAAATTAAGATATTTCTACTCTTAATTTCTTTCTTTCTCCTCTTATTTATCTACTCTCACCTTCTTCTTTTTTCTGTTCTTGAAGAATAAGAACAAAAATTTTGTTCTTGTTCTTGAAGGACGGAGAGAAGACGACGGTGAGCTAGAAAAGAGAGGAGAGGGAAAGAGACGAGAGTAGAAAAAATATTTATTTTTTTGCGCGTAAAAATTTTTAGCACCGGGTTGTGTCTGGACCCGGTGCTAAAGGCCCTGCTACCGGCGCTGCGGGGCAGGCCCTTTAGCACCGGGTCGTGGCTGCACCCGGTGCTAAATGCACCGGATCTATATAGCCTCGCGCCGCCCCCCGCCCCGCAGCACTTCGTCTTCCCCCAAACCGCCGGCCCTCCTCCTCGCCTCGCCCCCGCCGCCGTCGTGAGGCGCTGGCCGACAGAGCCCTCCGTCAAGGTACGGTAGCATGCCCACCTCACCTGATTCGGCTTGATGCGAGGGTAATTTGGGATCTGTTGCTGTGGGCGATCGATCCTTCCCCGTGGATTGGTGCTTGTTTGCAGGCCGATGCGTTCGATCTTGTTGGATTACCCATGATCCAGAACACCCTGGCCGGATTCAACACGTCCCTCGTCTGCTACGGTCAGCGGGCCAGGTACTTTGCTAAATGCTAATCCAAAGGAGTCGGTTTCCTGTTCTCTGCTTCTCTATTCCTGTTTTCTGATGCAAATATGTACGTGTTGTTGAATGCTTCTAGTGTGGCACTCGCATGGGGAGCGGAGGCAGCTGGGAGTGGATCGAGGCACACACTTTTCTTTTCTTCTTTTGTTGAACTGGCGGAGGCTTCTCTTTTTCTAATCTCTCTGTAATCTAAATTTCTATGTTGAATCTACGTTGAATCTTGAATGTTGTAATTGTTGGATCTTAAATGTTGTGATGTAAATTAAGATATTTCTACTCTTAATTTCTTTCTTTCTCCTCTTATTTATCTACTCTCACCTTCTTCTTTTTTCTGTTCTTGAAGAATAAGAACAAAAATTTTGTTCTTGTTCTTGAAGGACGGAGAGAAGACGACGGTGAGCTAGAAAAGAGAGGAGAGGGAAAGAGACGAGAGTAGAAAAAATATTTATTTTTTTGCGCGTAAAAATTTTTAGCACCGGGTTGTGTCTGGACCCGGTGCTAAAGGCCCTGCTACCGGCGCTGCGGGGCAGGCCCTTTAGCACCGGGTCGTGGCTGCACCCGGTGCTAAATGCACCGGATCTATATAGCCTCGCGCCGCCCCCCGCCCCGCAGCACTTCGTCTTCCCCCAAACCGCCGGCCCTCCTCCTCGCCTCGCCCCCGCCGCCGTCGTGAGGCGCTGGCCGACAGAGCCCTCCGTCAAGGTACGGTAGCATGCCCACCTCACCTGATTCGGCTTGATGCGAGGGTAATTTGGGATCTGTTGCTGTGGGCGATCGATCCTTCCCCGTGGATTGGTGCTTGTTTGCAGGCCGATGCGTTCGATCTTGTTGGATTACCCATGATCCAGAACACCCTGGCCGGATTCAACACGTCCCTCGTCTGCTACGGTCAGCGGGCCAGGTACTTTGCTAAATGCTAATCCAAAGGAGTCGGTTTCCTGTTCTCTGCTTCTCTATTCCTGTTTTCTGATGCAAATATGTACGTGTTGTTGAATGCTTCTAGTGTGGCACTCGCATGGGGAGCGGAGGCAGCTGGGAGTGGATCGAGGCACACACTTTTCTTTTCTTCTTTTGTTGAACTGGCGGAGGCTTCTCTTTTTCTAATCTCTCTGTAATCTAAATTTCTATGTTGAATCTACGTTGAATCTTGAATGTTGTAATTGTTGGATCTTAAATGTTGTGATGTAAATTAAGATATTTCTACTCTTAATTTCTTTCTTTCTCCTCTTATTTATCTACTCTCACCTTCTTCTTTTTTCTGTTCTTGAAGAATAAGAACAAAAATTTTGTTCTTGTTCTTGAAGGACGGAGAGAAGACGACGGTGAGCTAGAAAAGAGAGGAGAGGGAAAGAGACGAGAGTAGAAAAAATATTTATTTTTTTGCGCGTAAAAATTTTTAGCACCGGGTTGTGTCTGGACCCGGTGCTAAAGGCCCTGCTACCGGCGCTGCGGGGCAGGCCCTTTAGCACCGGGTCGTGGCTGCACCCGGTGCTAAATGCACCGGATCTATATAGCCTCGCGCCGCCCCCCGCCCCGCAGCACTTCGTCTTCCCCCAAACCGCCGGCCCTCCTCCTCGCCTCGCCCCCGCCGCCGTCGTGAGGCGCTGGCCGACAGAGCCCTCCGTCAAGGTACGGTAGCATGCCCACCTCACCTGATTCGGCTTGATGCGAGGGTAATTTGGGATCTGTTGCTGTGGGCGATCGATCCTTCCCCGTGGATTGGTGCTTGTTTGCAGGCCGATGCGTTCGATCTTGTTGGATTACCCATGATCCAGAACACCCTGGCCGGATTCAACACGTCCCTCGTCTGCTACGGTCAGCGGGCCAGGTACTTTGCTAAATGCTAATCCAAAGGAGTCGGTTTCCTGTTCTCTGCTTCTCTATTCCTGTTTTCTGATGCAAATATGTACGTGTTGTTGAATGCTTCTAGTGTGGCACTCGCATGGGGAGCGGAGGCAGCTGGGAGTGGATCGAGGCACACACTTTTCTTTTCTTCTTTTGTTGAACTGGCGGAGGCTTCTCTTTTTCTAATCTCTCTGTAATCTAAATTTCTATGTTGAATCTACGTTGAATCTTGAATGTTGTAATTGTTGGATCTTAAATGTTGTGATGTAAATTAAGATATTTCTACTCTTAATTTCTTTCTTTCTCCTCTTATTTATCTACTCTCACCTTCTTCTTTTTTCTGTTCTTGAAGAATAAGAACAAAAATTTTGTTCTTGTTCTTGAAGGACGGAGAGAAGACGACGGTGAGCTAGAAAAGAGAGGAGAGGGAAAGAGACGAGAGTAGAAAAAATATTTATTTTTTTGCGCGTAAAAATTTTTAGCACCGGGTTGTGTCTGGACCCGGTGCTAAAGGCCCTGCTACCGGCGCTGCGGGGCAGGCCCTTTAGCACCGGGTCGTGGCTGCACCCGGTGCTAAAGGGCCCCTTTAGCACCGGTTATTCAACCCGGTGCTAAAGGGGTACCCCTTTAGCCTCGGATTAGTTGCACCGGGTGGGAAACCCGGTGCTAAAGGGCTTTCCCGGTTCCACAGAGCCTGCACCTCTCCAACAAGCCACAGGCGGGACCGGTTCCACAGAGCATGCACCTCTCCAAGATGCGGCCCTTATTAGCCCTCCACAGCAATATCAAAGCAGTCACGCTTCCACACAGGCCGCCGAAGCGGTCCGTTACACCGTGGATGAAATAACTCAACGGACCGCGTGCGAGCTTGTCGTCAGGCAGAAGAACTTAGCTGTGGTGGTACGTATGCGACCTTAGTTCATACTGCATACATTTCACCGTAAATACCATTCATTTACTAACTTTCTTTGTGACTACTAACTTATCAGGTCGCATACGGTATGACCAAACGTGTGGAAGAAGGGCAAAAATGGCACTGCAATGACATTCCACATGGTTACGTACCTGTTGAGGTGGAGCAAGTCGTCACCAGCTGGGAAGACTTGGAACTTGACATCCCCGGAGGTGACGGAGAAACAAAACTCGGTCAGTGTTCTCACTGCATCATTCTATGGAGCAAGGCAGACATCGTTATACCCGATACACCTGCGGCTACCAACAAGCCCCCGTCACCTCCAAGAGATCCACATCATGACGATTCTCCGGGAGCTCCTGATGCAAGCCCGTCTCCTCCGCCAAAGAGGTCTCCGTCTCCTCCGCCGAAGAGGGGACGCCGCACTAAAGCCTCTGCCCCCACTCCACCAGCGAAGAAGGCGCGAAAAACTAGAGAGAAGCCCGCACCAGAGAAAAGAGCGGGCGAGAAGACTCTAGAGGAGCTCGAAGCCTCGGTAAAAGCAGACACAAAGAGGCAAATGGCCGAGTGGAGGAGAAAACCTGAGCCGGAGCCGAAGCTTGATCCCACCATCGTGAAGTCATTCCTCGGTAATTTGAGCAAGGGTCAACAGAAGGAAGTAATAGTAACAGACTATGACCGCTCATTACTGAAATCTCGCCGGAAACGGAAGGCTGCGGATAAGGAGGCGGGCCCATCCAAAAAGGTTCCTCAGCTCGGCCAGCAACCTCAGCGTCCCTTGGGTCCATTGCCATCTCTGGACGAGCTTAACATTCAACGAGTAATGGCCGAGACTGGACTAACCAGAGCGCAAGTCCTGGGGGAAGAAGAGGTGCCTGTAAACACAACGCTGAAGTGGCCGTTTAAGCTTGGCGAGCCTATGGTCCCTCCTGAAATGGAGAGCAACCTACAGACGAAGATGCGCCGATTCCATGACTGGTATTTGGAAGAATCAAGAAGGAATAAACGGCGCATGATAAAAGTAGGCGTGAAGGACCAAGACTTCTACAATGGTGACGCGGATTTTGTCTGGCTCAGGTTTAATGATATATATGAGCTGTACCACCGCGACGCCATGGACGTGGATTTGATCACATGTTGGACACTGTAAGTACTTTGTTGTTGCTTATAATTCACAGTTTGAAAACATTAATTCCAATCTATGCTGACGCGGGCTTTATTTATTGCTTAACATATGCAGAATGGAGATTCAAAAATGTCGCAGATCCGGGATATATGACGTTGGTTTCGTGGATCCTCGAAGGATAAGTGAAGAAATGATATTGATGAATCCTGAGGAAACATATGGAAACCTATACAAATATATTAAGAAACAAAATTACTGCGACTCCATACTAATCCCGTACAACATCGAGTGAGTACATACACAGGCTTCTTCTTCTTATACTGTCTGTGTACTATTTCATTTCTGATTATAATGTATACATGTGCACAGATTCCACTGGTTCTTAATAATATTGTGTCCTGACCGGGGTGTCGTGAACGTCTTTGATTCGTTGCACACTCCAAAAGAAAAACTACAGAACATCATGGACATGATGACAAGGTGATGTATATTTTCCCCTACTTAATTCACCCCTTACACTCGCAATGACTTAACTCAATTTTTTTGTTCGCAGGGCCTGGATTCAATTCCGTCAAGAACACCCGGGAATTCAACATGAAACACTAAAATGGAACATTGGCTTTCCGGTAAGCAAGTAATTTGTACATGTAGGCCTCGGCTAATATATTATATGAATTTTACTTAATTTCTTTTGGTCGACAGTGTGCCAAACAGGGGCCGGGAAATAATTTATGTGCATACTATGTTTGCGATTTCATGTGGAATTGGGGACATAAAAAGCTTACACAACACGATATTATGGTACGTAATAATAAACAACATTTCCATTATTATTAAGTGCACAATTATTGTCTCCAACTCGGCGGATTAAATATCTTTCAATTATTTGTAAATTATAGATGTTCAGGCTGAAGGAAGAGTCCCTGGAGCTAGAAAGAATTGACGCAATTGCAGAACAGCTCGTCGGATGGATCTGGGACGAGGTCGTCAATCCCCGAGGAGAATTCTACTCGCCAGTACTGGAGGACGTGCCGGACAGTGCAACAAGATAGTCGTCAATCTTAATTAAGTAGAAAATACAGTTTAAATATATATAACTCGAGTTGACATGCATGAATATCTACTTTTGTAATATATATGTCTTCTATTTTGATGAAATGTCAGCTAGTATGAATATAGAGTCGGCCGAATACGCATTAGAATACATGTATTAGAATATATACGTATATAGACGTGCACGCATGGCTACTGAAAAAAGCAAAAAAAAAAGAAATCCGGGGTCTTTAGCACCGGTTTCAGGCAGCAACCGGTGCTAAAGGCAGGCCCTTTAGCACCGGTTATTCGACCCGGTGCTAAAGGGGTACCCCTTTAGCCTCGGATTAGTTGCACCGGGTGGGAAACCCGGTGCTAAAGGGCTTTCCCACCCGGTGCAGATATCTTGTATTCTGGTAGTGAATACAGATAGACAAAACTGTGGTACAACCTAGGGTTAATAGTGGAGAAAAGCTAAATTTAGAGGACAACCCATTCGATCATAGTGATGGAGAAGATTGTGAACATGATAACGATCTTCTATCGCACTTGGTTAAGGATCTAACAGAAGTGGACCTAGAAGACTTGGACTTGGACACAAGAATTTGTGATCTTCAAGTTTCTGGTCGTAGAACTAAGTCCGCATCTAAGAAAAATAATGATCTCCAAGTTTCTGGTCGTAGAACTAAGTCTGCATCTAAGAAAAACAAGGGTCGCCATAGACAGCAAAAACAAAACAACAAGGATAACCAATGAAAGGCATTTTCTGGAATAGCAGAGGTCTTTCAGACTTGGCTAAGTATACGTACATCTCAGAAGCAATAAGGGATCTTCGATTAGATTTTGTTGCCATTATGGAAACTGGAAAACAGGATATGTCTCGAGTAAACCTTAATCGATTATCAGGGGGAGCATATTTTGTTTGGCACTGCTTGCCTCCTCGCACCTAGGGGTCGATCTGGAGGAATCCTCTTAGGCATCAATTCCCTAATACTAGACCTTTCTGTTATTGTGGAAGGGGAATTTTTTGTTAAATTCCATCTACGAAATAGACAAGATAATTTCAAATGGATTCTGATGGCGGTATACGGCCCGGCTCAGGAGGAGTTCAAGACTACCTTTCTGTCGGAATTAGTACGGACCTGCCAACAGAATCCTCTGCCTGTTTTGATAGGGGGGATTTTAATATCATGAGACACAGCAGAGAAAAAACAAAAACAATTTTAATCCCAGATGGCCTTTTCTCTTCAATGCAGTCATTGATAGTTTCGATCTTCGGGAGATCGAATTGTCAGGTAGACAATTCACCTGGGCTAATTCACTCCCAGATCCGACTTATGAGAAATTGGATAGAGTTATGATGAGTACGGAATGGGAATTAAAATATCCCCTAGTGACAGTTCGAGCCTTGGACCGAGGGATTTCAGATCACACACCGTTGATACTAGAAACGGGGGACTCAGCTCACTCTGGTCAGCCTAAGCAGTTCAAGATGGAACTTAGCTGGTTGCATCAAGAAGAGTTTAATACAAAAGTCAGAGAAATTTGGAATCAGCCGGTTCATGGGCAAAATTCCGCCCAACGTTGGAACAAAAAGATGGGAGCACTTAGAAAACATCTACGGGGATGGGCTCGCCATCACCATGGGATGTATAAAACCCAAAAAGAACAGTTCCAAAAAATTGTGACAACGCTTGACACAGAAGCTGAACAGAGATTTTTAACTGAAAGAGAGAGAGAACAACTGGAGAACGCTTGCGATGATCTCGCAAAACTCTTGAGAGAGGAAGAAATGAGATTTTACCAGCGAGCTAAAATTAATGATGTTCTTTTGGGGGATAATAACACTAAATATTTCCAGATGGTGGCAAATGGCAAGCATAGGAAAAAAGCGAATATTTTCCCTAGACCATGAAAGCAATAAAATAGAAAGCCAGCAACAACTCAAGGATTACATTACCCAATTTTACAGAGGTCTATTTGGTCCTCCGGAAGAGAGTCACTTTAGTTTGGAAGAGCAAACTAAGGATATCTCGCAAGTAAGCCAATTGGAAAACGAGTTTCTCACGGCCCCTTTCACAGAGAAGGAGGTTCGGGAAGCAATTTTCAGCATGGAACACAATAAAGCTCCAGGTCCGGATGGTTTTCCGGCTGAGTTTTATCAGCATTTTTGGGAAACAATCAAGGAGGACTTGATGAATATGTTCCATGATCTACATTCCGGAGAGTTACCGCTGTTCAGTCTCAATTTTGGAGTTATCACTTTGATACCCAAAGTTAAAGAGGCTAATAAAATACAGCAATATAGACCTATCTGCCTACTGAATGTTAGCTTCAAAATTTTTACGAAAGTGGCAACGATCCGCATAAATTCAGTAGCAGATAACATTATTAGCCCAACTCAAACAGCCTTCATGAGAGGAAGGAATATTCTGGAAGGAGTGGTAATCCTACACGAGACAGTGCATGAGCTACACAGAAGAAATCAAAGTGGGGTTATATTTAAAATTGATTTCGAAAAAGCTTATGATAAAGTCAAATGAGATTTTCTGACACAGACACTCAGGTTAAAAGGTTTTTCATCCAAATGGATAGAATGGATTAAATCTTTTATTTCGGGAGGAAGTGTGGCAATAAATGTCAATGGAGAGATAGGTCCATTCTTCCATACTAAAAAAGGACTCAGACAAGGCGATCCTTTATCACCCATCCTATTTAATATAGTTGCATATATGCTCACGCTTTTAATTAACAGGGCTAAAAACAATAATCAGATACAAGGAGTGGTGCCCCATTTGGTTGATGGTGGCTTGTCCATTCTACAGTATGCTGATGACACAATTCTGTTCTTAGACCATGACCTGGAACAGGCTCAGAACATGAAGAATATTCTTTATGCTTTCGAGCAATTATTGGGACTCAAAATAAACTTTCACAAGAGTGAAATTTACTGTTTTGGGGAGGCTAAGAACTTCGAAGCCCAATACAAAGAACTATTTGGTTGTAATCCTGGTACCTTCCCAGTCAAATACCTAGGTATTCCCATACATTTTCAGAGATTGGTTAATAATGACTGGTTGAGGATTCAGGAACGTTTCGAGAGCCGATTGAGCAGTTGGAAAGGGAAAAACCTTTCAGATGGAGGTCGGCTAACCTTAATCAATTCAGTTCTTAGTAGTCTACCGATGTACATGATGTCCTTCTTCCAGATTCTAAAGGGAGTTCGTGAGAAGCTGGATTATTATCGGTCTAGATTCTTTTGGCAAAGTGATGAGCATAAGAGAAAGTACCGACTAGCTAGGTGGAGTATTTTGTGTCTTCCACGAGATCAAGGAGGACTGGGAATACACAACCTAGAACTTAAGAACATAGCCTTGCTCAGCAAGTAGTTGTATCGCCTCCTTACTACGGATGGCACCTGGCAACAGATCCTACGCAATAAATATGGAGCTTGGATCGGACAGGTGTTTTTACTGTAAAAACACATTATCTGGCCCTCATATACCAGAATGTACCAAATACTAATAGAAAACTTTGGAAATCAAAGCTTCCATGAAAGGTTAAAATTTTCATATGGTTTTTAAAGAGGGGAGTTATCCTTACTAAGGACAATCTGGCCAAACGGAATGGTAGTAAACAATGTGTTTTCTGTCATGAGAACGAGTCGATTCAGCACCTTTTTATTGATTGTAGATTCACACGTATGGTATGGGCTTCGGTCTATGCGGCTTGGGGTTTACCTAAACCATCTAGCGTATCTAACATGTTTAATGGCTGGCTGAATTTAATCCCACAACGATTCACACACCTGCTTTTTGTAGGCGCGGCAGCCTTATGTTGGGCAGTTTGGCGATGCAGAAATGCAGTGGTTTTTGATAATAAAGTTCCAAATTTTTTGCAGGTTATCTTCGAGACGTCGCATTGGCTCCGCGAATGGTCTATCCTACAACGGCCTTCATTGCGGGACGGTCTTGTAGCGGCGTCGCACTATTTGGCCCAAGTGGCCAAGGTTATTTTCGCCCGTGCGTATGGATGGCGGTCTAGTCTCAGGATTGATAGCCATTAGGGTCTGGTGTTGGTTTGAACTTTTTTGTTTTGGCTGTGTGTCGATTGACAGAGGCCGGGAGCGTTTCAGACGGATGTATCATCTCGATGTATCTAACTGAAAATTTAATAAAGCATGCCTTTTCCAAAAAAAAAGATTTCACGCAAGGGCATATGACTATATGAGAAATCCTTTCACGAATTCAACGATCAACGCCACTTCAATTCGCGTTCCAGACCTGATTCCACTGCACCGCAGGCCTGCCCCCAACCCTAGACGACGTAATCTATTATATTTGGCCCAACAAATCCTTTCCGTTACTAAAATCTAGGAACAACGCGCGATCATTGTTTGGGCTTTGCTTATGGCCCTTTATTAGCTTATTATTAGTTTCGCCTGGTCAGATTATGCACATGAAACATAGGTGCTGGCATAAACGTAGCGATGGAAGTAGCCTTGTGTATATTATTAATGTGTGCTAGTCCATTCGAGCACAAACGGAAATCGATATATCCGTAGTAGCTGCATTGCCAATCAATTTGCCACATTTTGCAAGTTATTCAACCAAGCTGAAATCATATCCTCCACATTTTGCAATACATTTTCATACCAATTGACATGGTTTAAAGCTTGCAGATAGCTAGTTTGAGGAAGATGTAAACAAATGGATGCCGCATTATTGTGCAGACAAGCAGATCAGCAAGCAAATAACCCACTTTCAACTACCAAATTTGTTCATAGACACACAATTTCAACGTACGGAAAGTCTGAAACAGAGGAGTAGAGGACTCAGATGCTTAGTTAACACAGCTCACTTTCTGTAAAAGTGTGCAGTTGGTGATATGTTCAATAAGTTGGACAAAGGCACTATATTCATATAAGATATATTAAAAAAAACTCGACCCTTGGGGGAATGACCTCCCCCGAGGCATTGACTGGAAAGGGTTTCTCTCGGCCACGAACCCTGGCTACCCAGAACGTGCCACTGATGGCGAGGACGCGCCTGCGGCCGCGTATCACGCTGCAACCATCAGTGGACCACGTATATCTTTGTTTAAATAGCGCAGCGAGTGGCCTTTTTTCCACAAATCTGGGAAAAATCTCCCCTGGTGCGGTGCGGGGGTTCGAACCCCTGCTGGCTGCCTCCCGATGTGAGGGCGTTGCCACTGGCCGCAGGCCCATCCGCAAAACAAAGGTGTATATTTAGTGTTTCAAATATCACTGAAGCCAGTTTTTAAGTAGCAAAACAAAGGTCTCATTATATGCAGCAAAATAAGATGCACCACAAACTATTCTGAACCGGAATGTACTGAGGTTTGAGTGTTTGACATAGCTCAGATTGAAGCCAGCTTTGGAGTAGCAAAAGAAAGGTGTCATTATATACACCAAAATAAGATGCACCACAAACTATTCTGAATCTTGAGTACACTCAGGTTGGACATAGCATAGATTGAAGCCAGCTTTGTATTTTTGGAATAGGAAAAGAGAAGTGGAATTATGGACACCAAAATGAGAGCTAGCATGAACTATTTTTGGTTATCTTCAACGTAGCTAAAGAAAGCTTGCATTGTAGTATCTGAATGAAGAGGTAGCATGGTCAGAACAATAGATGAGACAGAAGATTATAGCATTGTGAAAAATCATTTTATACAACACAAGTTTAAAAGATATAGCACGAAAAAGAGTGAATTTCATCCCAGGTCCATTAACTATTGTCGACATCTCATCTAGGTCCATGTACTTTTAAAGTGGTCATCCAGGTCCATCATCTATCAAAGAGTAGCTGTGCAGGTCCATAAATGTCCACCGAGGCACCCTTTGCCTACCTGGCGTTGCCAACGTGGCAACAAGTTGCAAAAAACACCCCAGCCGTGCCCCTCCCTCTCCGTGCCGACCGCTCCGCCGGCGCCGCCCCCTCCACCCCTCTCTCCCTCTCCTCCGCGCCAACCCTCCCTCCCCCTCTCCCACATGAGCGTACCCCCTCCCCTGCTCCCTCCGCGGAGCGGCGGCGGACGGCCGCACGGCAGACCGCGCGCGTGAACGGCGGGCAAAGCTGCGGCAGACGGCCCCGCGGTGGGCGCCGCGGGCGCGAACGGCACACGGAAGCAGCGGCGGACGGACTGCCGCGCGCACGAACCGCAGGCGGAGTGGCGTATGGAGTGGAGGCGGACGGCCGCTCGCGCGGAGCAGTCGCAGGCAGCGAGCGCGGCCGGCGGCGAGGGGGCCTCCGCGGGCGCGACCGGCGACGATGAGGCCTCCATGGGCGCACGGACGGCTCCGATGGCGGAGGCGGCGGTGGATGGTGACCCGGAGGGACGGCGGCTCCCACTTCCGCGGCGGCGGCCAGCCGGCGCGCGGCTCCCCTCGCGCGCTGCGCCTCCTCCGGCGGCGACCAGCAACGAGCGCTACTCGTTCTACGAGGTCGTCTACCGCTCCAGCTCCGGGGGCCTCCTCGACGTGCGCCACCGCGGTGTCTGCCCGGGCACCGACGCGGCCGCGGCCATCCTGATGATGCCACTGTGCGTGCGCGGCTGTCCGCCGTTCACGCCCGCGGCGCCCACCGTAGGGTCGTCTGCCGCAGCTCTGCCCGCCGTTCACATGCGCGGTTTGCCGTGCGGCCGTCCGCCGCCGCTCCGCGGAGGGAGCAGGGGAGGGGGTACGCTCATGTGGGAGAGGGGGAGGGAGGGTTGGCGCGGAGGAGAGGGAGAGAGGGGTGGAGGGGGCGGCGCCGGCGGAGCGGTCGGCACGGAGAGGGAGGGGCACGGCTGGGGTGTTTTTTGTAACTTGTTGCCACGTTGGCAACGCCAGATAGGCAAAGGATGCCTCGGTGGACATTCATGGACCTACACAGCTACTCTTTGATAAATGATGGACCTGGATGACCACTTTAAAAGTATATGGACCTAGATGGGATCTCGACAATAGTTAATGGACCTGAGGTGAAATTCACTCCATGAAAAATATATGCTTTCAAATAGGATAATTATATCTGTACTTATAGACTCATCAGAGGCATGGCATCTAAGGTACGGTGTTCAGTGTCAAAATTTTAAAGAAAAGTGGAATTATGGACACCAAAATGAGAACTGGCATGAACTATTTTTGGTTATCTTCAACGTAGCTAAAGAAAGCTTGCATTGTAGTATCTGAATGAAGAGGTAGCATGGTCAGAACAATAGATGAGACACAAGATTATAGCATTGTGAAAAATCATTTTATACAACATAAGTTTAAAAGATATAGCACGAAAAAATATGCTTTCAAATATGATAATTATATCTGTACACATAGACTCATCAGAGGCATGGCATCTAAGGTACGGTGTTCAGTGTCAAATTTTATACTAAGTTTACAATTCGTAAGCAGTGAAAGTAGCAAGGCTTGGCGCGTCTTTGCCCTGAGCTCGGTCGCTCTCGCCTAGACACAGGCCGTGGGGATGGAGAGTTGGGTCAGAATTGGGGACTTTGGCCCAAGTTTTTTTTTTTTGAGAAAACCGGGTTGATTGCATTCATAATATGGTGATTACAGCATACAACTTACAAAGGTATCCCTCAAAACAAACGAAATTACATTTCAGACCTTGTAAGCATCTCCCGACATTCCCCACCGCCGGCTGTCGGAGTCCGGATCTCGAGACCAACTGCCTGACATGCTGTGTTGACGATGAACTTTTGGCCAAGTTGGAGGCGATGAGGGAAGCTGGGCTGGTGAGGGGCAAAACGAGTCGGGCCAAAAGTATACGGGGCAAAACTAGACTCGGCTAAAAACAACTTTTGGAAAGGGACAAACAACAGCAAATTCAGCTCAAATTTAAATATAAATTCAAATTCAAATTGAACATCCCACCAAACAAAACACAACGCAGAAGAATGAAATGCAACCATACACTTATTGCACTAAAATTTATTAAACGAAATTTAATTATTCAATTGCCTACGAAATTCCATTAATCCCTAGAAATTTATTTAATTTTTAAATATATCCTGGAAATTATAATAACTTAATGTGATCTCCGCAGGCGTTTGATGTGCTCCTTCCCGCCAAATACTCTTGGTCATCTGGCACAATTGGTTGATGTATGCAACAAAGTAATATAAGCCGAGTGCTACGTGCCTCTCTGAATTGCAGCAGCTACAGCCGCAGTTTTTTTCTGGACCTTTTGCATCATGTCACCATCTTAAACCGGGCACCGATTCCTATTTTGAACGCGTACGGGTTGTCCGGGGGAGATTCTCCTGGTCCTTGGAGGCCTGCGGTCTGTTCGGCTGTTTGGTGGCTGATGTTGATTTTTGTTAAGAGAAAAATATTTTTATCTGGTTGGTGGCTGATGCTGATTTCTGCTAAGAGAAAACACCCTGCTAGCCGAACAGGCCATTGATCTAGCCCGCATGGATGTGAAGTGTGCAGTCACCATGTACGCCGCCTTCTGATATTTTTTCAGACAATGGCATCATTCCGCTCAGCATGTGGCCTCTGTTATATTGTTGGGAGATCGCTGGACGTGTTAGGTCGAGTCATGTACTAATGTGAGCGGGGCAGAAATGATTTGAGCAGATTTGTTGCCTCTGGAGAGGAGGCAGCAGCAGGCAGTATGTGTAACATACATGAAAAAATAGCCGAGTGTTCTTTTACTCTGCAGTTAACTGTCAGCTTGTTTGGTGCAGGCGTTGCATATATTCCCTTGGAAATCAATCGCTGCAGCCCAAGATGGAAACGGTGATTCCTCTCCTCCTGGTTCAGTAATCAGTGCTACTGCTTGAGAGAAAAAAAAAAGAATAAAGATCATCCTAGCTTTTTTCCTAGAAAAGACTTTGGGATCGTGTCGACTCGGTGACTGATGAGTGAGTTGAGGCACGGAGAGGAGTCTTCTCAACTGAAACCCAAAGCCCAAGCCGAAAGCCCCACGTGTCCCCGCACAAGCACAACATGCTGATGCGAGCACGCACTCTGCACTTGATGTTTCGATTGATAGATACATAAGAATTCCCTATTTGACACTGGAAAAGTTACTCGTTCCTTCTTTGGCCCTGGAAAAAATTCCGTTCCCTATTTGACACCGGAAAACTTACTCATTTCTTATTTGACATTCCATCACATTTTCCATCCGCGAACCGTTAACTCCCGTGTAAAAAGACTATTTTGCCCCTCTGTCCTCGTGGGCCCCACCGCAACCTCTCTTCTCCTTCCTCTCCTTCCCTTCTCCCGTGGGAGCTCTGGCACGCCTTCTCCTCCCCGTCCCCCTGCCGCGCCCCCTCCTCACCCTCACCCTCACGCCAACGCGGCGGTCTTCAGCTGTGGGCGGCGCCGCGCGGTCGCGGGAGAGGTCACGGCAGCGACGATGGGCTGCGGTAGGCGGCTGCGAGGCCGCTGGCTGGGCGCATGGGCATGGCGGCCCTCTCCCGCGGCCACCAAGCTTGCTCCGCCCGCCGTGTCGCCGCAGCCATCCGCTTCCGCTCGCGGACCTCCGGCGCGCGGTGTGGATGTGCCGTGCGTGCTCCACCATGGCCAGCCCTCGTCGAGCGCACCATCGCTCTGCTTTGCCTCGGCCGCAGGAGAGGGCCGCCGCGTCGATGGGGGAGGAAAGCCCGCGCGCCCCCGCTCTGGGAGCCTCCACACGCGTGCGTCGCGGCGGCGGCCTCCCACCATGGCCGCACGGGGAGCAGCTGCCCGCCCGACGCACAAGAGCGCGGCGGCCGTGGTGAGCACCGGGTCAGGTCGGAAAAGTCCAGGAGCGAGAGAAGGGAAGGAGAGGAAGGAGAAGAGAGGCTGCGGTGGGGCCCACGAGGATAGAGGGGCAAAATGGTCTTTCACACGGGAGTTAACGGTTCATGGATGAAAAATGTGATGGAATGTCAAATAAGGAATGACTAAGTTTTCCGGTGTCAAATAGGGAACAAAATTTTTTCAGAGTTAAAGAAGGAACGAGTAACTTTTTCAGTGTCAAATAGGAAATTCTCTCGTACATATACTCGACCCGTGCCATCGTTTTTGGCGGCAGCTACCACTCCGGGTGATACCATGTCCGTGTAGATGAATTGTCAATCCCAAACCCGCATTCTCGGTCTTCTGTTCTGCTGCCCGAGCACAGGGTAGTTTGTCTGCCTCGCTTTCCATGGTCACCGCAACTGTTGCAAAGTTGGGAGGAGGGCGAACATGCCATGCCGTTTGCCGTGCCAATGCATGCTGATGCTTCGTTTCATGCGCTGAACGATTCCGAGGGCGAGATGCCTGCTGCCTTGGCGTGGTCCATGGAGACGAACTGATATTTGATACCGTACGTACATGGGTGTAACTGTTCAACCGTGAACGTCCGACAACAGAACAGTACGTACGGAGTTTGAGTACAGTATATACTCCCTCCGTCCTATTATATTATTAGGTCCTTAAGGATTTAAAATTTATAATAAAATATAAGGTACTGGAGGGATAGAACAAAAGTAGGTAGGGTTGGTGGGTGGGTAGAGAGTTGATGAGTAGTGTAAAATGAAGGGTATTGTTATAAACAGCGGCGAATAACGAAGTAATCAAACACAGCGGGACACAAGATTTAACGTGGAAACCCCTCCAATGCGAAGGGGAAAAACCACGGGCACCAGCCAGCACAATCTCACTATATCTCAAGAGTTTGGATTACAACGCCTATAGCGGCTTACAAGAGAATCAAGTCTCCACGAAACCCTAGCAAGGGTATATATAAGCTGTACCGCGGGGGCTTCGCCCCCGCACCCCCCTTTACGCGTCAACATGGGGGCGTGGTCCTGATGGGCCGGCTTCAGCCTCCGCTGCGCTTCGGCAGAAGCCCGGCCTATGTTGTGGATGTGGAATTTGGAACATATCCAACAGGGTATAGAGGTTATTTTTTTCACTGTTGTTTTCTGAGTTTGAATGATTTAAGATCTTATATTTTGAGCAGTACTACAGCCCGGCCGGCCCGGTCAAACTGCCCTCACTAGTGTTGAGGTGTGTACGACTACACTTGCAAGGATAATGGATGAACATGACAAACATAAGTACTATCTCATACAGTACGATACGATCTCGACCTGTGGCCGATGTGGGTGCACATCTGCCTGCCGGGCCGTTTCTGCCTGCTTGCATTGCCTTGGTAGTGGAGTTGACTGCCAGTGCTCTGAACTGAACTGCAGCGTTTTTCAAAGGAGCCGTGGCCAACGACTGCATGCAGGTCAGGTCGAGGTCATGCTCATGCTGCTGACCCGCGGCGTGCCTGCCTTTGGGTGTGAGTTGGTTCCGTTCGTAGTGTGACCGCTAGGCAGGTTGTCCTCACATGCACATGCACTGCTCGTGATGGTTTAGTTAACGCCGGTTTGATTTGCTTGGCTTGGGTATGGTTTCACGGCATTAATTAGTTCCAGGTTTTCGATGTCTGCGTCTTCGTCTAGCTTGGTGCTGGAAAGGGCTTGAGTGCAGCAGGCCAGGCCTGTTAGGCTGTAACACGAGCATGTTAGGCCTGTTAGGCTGTAACACGAGCACGTACGTCGGTGGCCTGCGGCGCCCGAACGATCACTTCACCTCACGAGTCAGAAATGCCCGCGCATGGGCCAGTGGGTTGGCTGCATGTGGGCTGCATCTCTGCATGCCATCCGTTTGTGTGATGTTCTGGAAGAGTAGGAATTCATCAGAAGAAATTTTGGAGCATATATATATGGGATGAGTTCTGTCCATATCCATATTCTGGTCACTGTAATTAACTAGTGCTTTTTTTCATCTCTCGGGGTTCAAGGAACTAAAGCTACGGAAGAGTCATGTGCTTGTCCTATGTCTAGGTGTTAGCCTGAACTTCTACTGTGACCTCTTTGTGCCAAAGTCCCTGGTCACTGCACTGCCCTTTCTTCTTTTATAGGCTCCTACTAGCTGGACTGGCTTTTCTTTTGCTTTTTCCTAAAGTGAAACATTCTCCTGGCTTTGGAAACTTCCTCCACTTGCCAACCTCCGCTCATTGCTACCACGCACAACAGCGAGATGATCACCTAGGCTGTTTAATTAACTTTTGCACCAAGTAATAATCATGACCACTTTCGTTGGCAAATATATGTCGACCTAAGCGTGCATCGAAAAACGACTAATCTGCTTTCAGAATGTGAATCACATGGATCTCTCTTCCAAATACTATAGTATCATAAGATCTGTGGTAAAAAAAATATTATTAACAATATTAAAAAGTTTTGATTGTCATTCTAGTAGTATGTATAACCCGTGATGGATTGAATTGTTGATGTGCTAAACATCGTAGGGTCGTCACTTCATCATATATAAAAAAAAGGAATATATATAAAAAAATCAACATCACAAAAGGAGCAAACGATGACGTTGTCCTCCACTGGTTCCACCATGTGACCCCTACATTACCTTGCCATAGCTACATGTGCCCAAGGACTTGCCGACTGTTCACGAGCAAGACATCCCTCATATCCTGTCCTGTCTGCCGTGAGAAACAGCAGCAAATCACTCAGGTTAATTAAGGCGTGACAGGATCATTACCACCCGGTGTGCGGTGACACAAATCAATCGAGAGGCAAATAAAAACCTTTCCTGCCTACTGTACACTAGCTGCATGCACGCCTACCTGCACAAACAAACCAGGGCATGAAAGAAGCAGCAGCATGCATGCAATGCAAGATGCAGCTGGATGACAAGGATGTAGGCGGAATGGCCAATAGCGCTGAGCCCGAGGAGGGTCCAGACGTCAAAAAAGCGGTAAAGGAGGGCCGCCGGCCGGCGATGGAGCGAAAGTCAGTGACACCCACCGAAACCCACCGTCGCAAATCCCATATTCTTCGGCCTCTGCTGACTGCCCTACTCCCTCCGTGGCCTTTTTCAAAGGCATGGACTGTGGATGTGGATTGTGGAGGCAGGCAGGGCTGCTAGTGCTGGGAGGACATGGCTACCTCATGCTCTGCAGACAGAGCGCGGACACTTTTTCACGTGACGGGTCAACACCCAACAGGGCCTGCGTACGGCCCCGTCAAAGGTGCCTGCCTGACTGACAGGCAAATCGCGAACCAGATCTATCGGTACACGTACCACCGCTTTGCGACAAAAGGATCGATGGAATACGTACGGCTGGCACTTGTTTACGTGCTCAAAAGCTGGTCGACAGGACAGGACACAATACCCCCGTAGGGTATACTACTGCGTCTGACTACTAAACTTAGGCCATGTTTAGTTCTAAAAAGTAACTCCCAAATTCACTATGCAAAAAGAAGATTCCCCATCACATCAAAATGTCATAACATATATGGAGTACTAAATGTAGATGAAATAAAAAACTAATTGCACAGTTTTGTTGTACTCTGCGAGACGAACATTTTAAGCCTAATTAATCAATTTTGGACAATTTTTCGCACATACAAACGAAATGCTACAGTGACGCAATGATTACGAAGTGACATCATACTCTCAAATCCACACTCCCAAATTCAACATCTAAACAAGGCCTTGTAGGAGTACTTGTTTGTATCCTGCGTCGAGTTGTGGCCAACGAACGAATCAACAAGACCTTCCGTCACAACCGATGAATTGAGGCTAGCTTTTGTAGTTTTGTAGCTGTAGACGACGGCGAGAGGCGAGTACATACGCAGCGTGCGTACCTTGTCTAGGTACGTACCTCATCTCTCATGTTTGTTTCTCGTTTCTGGAGTACGCCTACGAGTACTTCGTCCCGGCCCTAGTGCTTACTGTGCCTGATCCCTTCCCTGCCGCGTGCCCTGTGCTCATGCATGCGTCTCGTCAAAGCAGGGGGGCCGAACGGAGGGGGGGACACGGGCCAGTGCATGACCGGTGGCCGGGCACGTCCGTCACCTCTCGCGGTCGCGGCCGGACGGAGGAATCTGGCCTCGCGTCACAGGTAGCGCGGAACAGGACTCCCTGCCTGGCTGCCTGATGCCTTCCCGGACGGAGGAAAAAGTGGCGAGGCGAGCAGCGCGGGGCGCGGGGCGGTGCCGGTGCCGGGCACGCAGCGCACGGCCACTGGCGCCTTCCCGGAGGGAGTGAGGAGTCACATGACATGGCTGCACAGCAACAGTTGATGCTGTCCACGGCATAAATAATCAGTAACCTCTCTCGACGGTCAGTGTTTGTACGGCGAGAGAGCATTCCGATGCGTGCGCCTCGACGAGCAGAGGCCCTTTACTGGTGGTGCAGGCAGGGGCAGGCTGCGCCAACGCGTGGACTTTTTTTCTTTTTGATTGAAAAGAGAAGCAGGAGCCCTGCTATATCATATAAGAGAGAAGCAAGCAAAGTTTACAGGTCTTACAAGATTAATATTACAGTAAAGGAGCTACTCGCAAAGGCCTGAATGATCGATAACATGGAAAAAAAATTAGAGAGTAAAATGCACTGACGGTACATGAACTTGGCAGAGAGTGTCATCTAGGTCCATCAACTTAGAAAATGCACATCTAGCTACATCAACTTGGCATCCGGCGTCATCTGGGTCCTAACGGGCATCGCCCAGACCCGCATGTCTACCGGCCTCTCACGTGGGCCGAAAGCTGGACGGCCCAGTCCAACTTCTCCCCTCCAACTTCTTCTCCGGCCCACATCAGCCCCTTCAACTCTTCTCCCAGCTCAAATCCCCACCTTCTTCCTCCTCCTGCGCATCGCCGCCACTGACCTTCGCCGTCGCCCGCACTGCCTTCGCCGCCACTGACCGGCACCGCCGCAGGAAGAAGGGGAAGGGTCTGGCGCACCGCCGCCGCTGCCGCCCGCCCGCACGCCCTGCCGCCCCGTTAGCCGCTGGGCCGGCGCCGGACCCTTCCCCTCCCTCCCGCGGCGGTGCAGATCCTCCTCAACGGCAGCGGCCAGCGGGGCGACAAGGCGGGCGGCGACGGCAGCAGTGCGCCAGAACCTTCCCCTCCTTCCTGCGGCGGTGCCGGTCAGTGGCGGCGAAGGCAGTGCAGGCGGCGGCGAAGGTCAGTGGCGGCGATGTGCAGGAGGAGGAAGAAGGGGGGGATTTGAGCTGGGAGAAGAGTTGAAGGGGCTGATGTGGGCCGGAGAAGAAGTTGGACGGGAGAAGTTGGACTGGGCCGGCCAGCTTTCGGCCCACGTGAGAGGCCAGTAGATATGCGGGTCTGGGTGACGCCCGTTAGGACCCAGATGACACCAGATGCCAAGTTGATGTAGCTAGATGTGCATTTTCTAAGTTGATGGACCTAGATGACACCCTCTGCCAAGTTCTTGTACCGCCAGTGCATTTTACTCAAAATTAGACTCCCTCGGCGGCATCAGATCGTCTCCGCACGCCACGGCTCGCAGCTTGATTTCATCCTGGATCATCGCAATAATTCGCGGTGACGCCGCTGCTCAAATACCCTCCTATTTCTCTCCTTCCAGATGTTCCATGCCGTATAGATTAGAAGCGAAGCAAGCCTGCGCCTGTCCACCTTTGCTGCTCCTTGCCAAGCCTGATTCCACCACTGCACCAGATTGTCATTCGGAGATGGGATAGGGACCAAGCCATCCGTCCATACATGCATTCGGTGCCAGACTTCCCTTGCATACACACAATGCAAACACAGGTGCTCCGCCGTCTCCTCAGTCTGATCACACAAGGGGCACATTGGATCACACGGCCAGTGTCTGATTTGCAGTTTATCAGCCGTTAACAGCTTGCTTTGGACCAGTAGCCACGCAAAGAATCGGTGCTTCCCTTCCACTTTCGCCTTCCAAATGGCCTTGCAATTGAAGTTACAAAAGGACCCTGTGAATTGAATTTCAAATACGCAGATTTAGCCTAGTAAGCACCATCAGCAGTCCATCTCCATCGTATATCATCTTCTCTGTCCTCAAGCTGCACCTCATGAATAAGCATCCAAAGTTCAATTAGCTCTGTCATTTCTTCATTTGTGGACACTTTCCATAACCCTCTGGTCCAATTATCGTTTGCAAGATCATCAGCAACCGTCTTTGCCCTTTCCGAACAGAGATGGTCCTGGGAGTAGTGATATCTCACTTCACAAAAGACACTCGAACAAATTTTCGGTAGGCACAACAAGGGTTACAACTTAGGGCTTGTTTGGATGTCCCATTGCTAGAGTTTAGCACTTATTAAAGTTTAGCTAGCTAAAATTTAGTAAGCTAAACTATAACAAGAGTCTCAAATGCCCTAAGCTGTCCCCTCCTCAAGAAAAAGAAGTGCGAATGGGGAAGGGGTACCGGAGAAAAAAGGAGTCAAGTTGATTAGATTAGCAAATTTAGCACTTCATAACTCATAAGCACCCCTTTCATGTACTAAAGATTTTGAATGCTAAAGTTTAGCTAAATTGCTGTGCTAAACTTTAGCACTATGGATACAAACACCCCTTACATGGTAAAAGCTAATGTTATCGGCTAATATTCCGAATCAAAATCCTCCAAGTGAATGCAGTTTTTTTTTCTTTTTACAAATGGACCCCCACCGGCCACCGCACCCACCCAAAAGATCCGCAATCTCAACGAGATTGGAGGCGCTGCAAATGCTTCCGCACGTGTTGGTTGTTGCCCAACAGTGGATGCTTATCAGGGCGGGCATGCCATGTTACACCCACAAAAAGACTGTAGGTAGCCAAATTAATCAATCATTGCAGTAGATACGTATGCTTGCTACTCGTACAAGACAATAGAGTGGGCGTGGGTCGGTGGAGGCTTGAGTCAAAGTCAAACAAGATTCGGACATTGACATAGGTGCGTGTGCCCCCAGTACAAACAACTGCAGAGAGAGATGTCGAGCCGCAAGCATACTGCACCATGTTGAGCCAAAAATTCAGTCACTGGCGGGCGCTTCAATTCAACGCTGCTACTACTCTGCTAGTAATCAGCTAGTACTCGCTCCGTCCGAGAAAGAATGTAATTGATTCAAAAATTGTCCCACAAAAAATGCTACTTTGACCCACCTATCATAAAAGATAAAGAGTATCCGGAAGTTTCTCGTATAAAAGACAAGTTAGTATCTAGATGATTCTTAAAAAACAATGAGTATTTTCGTAATTTTACATCTAGTATTGGTTTCCGTGCATGATTCTAGAATTGCATTTATTTTAGGATGAAGGGAGCAGTGTGCTCGGTAAATCCGTGATCTCTCTGTCTCGCACCATGATATGGTTGCATCACATGGCGCACCTTTGGCCCTTTGCTGACTGACCTGAGCTGAACGGTGAGCAGCGGGCATGCAGGTCATGTGGGTGCTTGCCGCGGCTTCTCGTGGCCGCCATAGGCGGACCAATCGGCTTGGGTCACTGGGGATTCAGGTTCACGGCGTAGGAAGCTGGAGAAGAAAGGTTGCGCATTTCGTTTGCCACCGAATTCGTCCGCCGTGCCAGCGATGGCATCTGCATATCTCTCGTCTCTCTCGCGCCAAGGAGGCAAAGGCCTTTTTTAGATTCAAAGTTTGTGATGTCAAACTTGAACTTAAATATGTCATTGTAGTGTTTCATTTATTTTTTTTAAATAATTATTTAAATATTGATTAATTAGGTTTAAAATATTCGTCCCGTAAAGTATAATCAAATTGTGTAACTAGTTTTTATTTGATCTACATTTAATATTTCATGCATGTATTGATATTTTAATGTGATAGAAATTTTTTTTACATAGTAAAATTTAAGGTGTAATTTGAAAACTAAACAACGACGGCAAAAGTCCCTATCAATCGGCTGTCCATCACGCCTTCGTCGGCTGCCCCGATCTCCGATCTCGTCGTCTCTCGTGCTTCGTTTCAAGAAGCCGGCGGTGGCCCTGTCCAAAGAATGGCGCTGACTTTTGTGGCTTTGAACTTTTGCGGACCGCATCCATGCATAGGTGGAAGCAAATCCTCTGCAATAGTGCGTAGTTGTCACTGATGTATGGGCCATAGCGTCAGTGGGGCCCACATGTCCCTGGATGAGTCACTGTGTAGTACTGCAAAGAAGATTCACCCGCGTCAACGGGGCTCATTGCAATTGACTTCTTTAGGGCCTGTTTGGTTTTCCCCTCGCTCGCTCCGCCCCCGACGCGGGCGGCGCGGGCGCTAACCCTAGCGCCGCCGCCCCTCCTCTTCCTTGCTTCCTCCCGCCACGCCGCCGCCAGAGCGTGCCGCCGGGGCCGCGCGGCCCGTGGTGAAGGCGGCGGGCGCGGCCGTCCGCCCCCCTGTGCTTAATTAATGTTGGCCGTGGCCTACTGCTGACCGTGGGTGCGGGCTTATCAAGACCTGGGCCATGCTGCTCGGAGGAGATGAGTCTGGGCCTGTCGCGCGAGCAACGGAGGTTGTGGTGAGCAGGTGGTGTTCCTCCTCTCTCTTGGCGGCATTGGTTCGGCGTCGTCTTGGTGGCGGGGCTGGGGTCGGCTGGTGTTTGCAGGTGGTGCCGTGGCGGCGCTTCGGGCTGCGCCGGGCCTTCTCTAGTTGTCGCTGCAGTGAGGAAGGGCAGGATTTTGGCATGTTCAAGTGTGTGCAGTTGGAATGATGCTAGTCAGGCGAAAGCCTTCATCGACGGTTGTCGATGGCCATGGTGGCGGCGCCCTTGTGGCGTCGTTCTCTCTGCTGGGGCACCATTGCGATGCATCGTCTCCTCCTACACGGGTTCTCTAGGGTGAAAACCCTGTTCATTTATGGACATGCGACGGCGGCGCCACTGGCGTCGTATCCCTCTTGGGGGCGCCGCATATGGAGACCCGACTTGGCTTGACATGCGTTGCTCGCGCGCGGCGGCATTGGAGGTGCGCTTCGTCCGTGTTGGCACGAAGATGCAGAGGGCCCATGGGTGCTGGAGATTTTCAGTTGGCGCGCATGGAGGTGGGCTCCGGTGTCGGATGAGCGGATGTGTTGCTCTCATAGCGGCTTCAGATATCTGAGTCCTTGGCAGAGGAGTGCGAGGCGGTGGGAGAGGCGAGGCCCCCACGCAGAGTGGCCAGGATCAGTGGTTTTCTTCGGCGCCGTGACAGAAGTTTCTGCTGAAGCTCCACTGAGACAGGGGGATCACGATCATGTGTGTTCATCTGAGGTGGATGGCTCCATGGTGGAGGAGTCCAGATCGCTGCTCGAGCTTGCAGCGGGCCATGACATTTGGCGTGGCACAGCGTTGGCGACGATGGCGCAGCTCGTGGGTGGTTTATGTTGGCTTCTCTCCCGGTTTGTGGTGGTGTAGTGTTTTGTTGTGTGCGTTTGTTTGCGTGCGTCGTTGATGTGGTGGTGGTGTTCGCTTCGGCGCGTTATGTACGAATGCTCCTTCTTCTTATATGAATTGGCAGTGCTCCTGCCGTTGCTTTAAAAAAAAAGGGCCTGTTTGGTAGAGCTTCACCTGATTCTGATTGCTCTATAGAGTTGATTCTTTAAGAAAAGTGATTTTGTGACTAAAAGTGATTCTCTTTAATTCTCTATCATAAACTCTCAAAATCAGGATGGAGAATTACTTCACAGAATCAAAAAAAGCTATTTTTTTCAGCTCTCAGCCTCTTAGTTCATTTCAGAGAATCATATCATACAATCAGCAGAGAATCACTTCTCTCTATAAAGCTGTTTGGCAGAGCTCATAGATTCACAATAGAATCAGCTTTGGAAGCTCTACCGAACAAGACCATAATACTACGTGTGGGCGTGTGGCTTGTCACTGCTCACAAAAATCTTATAACCATAATAAGTGTGGTAAGGTTAGTTCACCGGTCCAAATTGCCATAAGCGAATAATTAGCTTAGATTGCTGCTCTACAACATACAGTGCTTCACTGCTACTGTGCTACATACCGCTTGGCTATGTGGGTGGTCGGATCTCTCTTCAACGGTCATGTTTAAGTTGTACTAAGTCATGATTCATGAATCCAACATATCTTAAAAGGCCTAAAACCAAGCGAGCAATAGGGTTTTTTTTGACCTCTTCTCTGCACACGACGCGTACACATGCTAACATTTGATAATTAACCTGCGCATTTTGCAGAACATAAAACCAACAAAACCAACAAACCCAAACATTGTACGTAATAGCGGAACGTACGCTGCCGTTTTGTTAAAAAGAAAAAAAAGGAAAAAAAGTTGAAAGCTGCCGTTCTTCGATCGACTCGCATGTGGTTGGATCGCCAACTAGCGCACCTTAATTTCCGTAGATGTACGTGTATGTTGCACTGGAGAACAAATAATGGGCAGTACTGCTTTGGTTCCTTGCGCAAATTTTTTGTATGTAGTTTCTTCTGCAACTTGTTCCTCAATGTTTGTTAAGGAGCAAGTCGAAAAAAGTTACTTTTTCTTCCTTACAGGCTAGTTGCTCTAGCTTTGGAAACTTTCTCGGTTTCTCCATGTACAACCTCAGCTCCTTGTTACGACTGCAGAAGGGAATAGATGAGAAATAAAAAATGGCACCATAAGGTGATGGAGTCACCGTAGGGCCGTACCATCGATCGGAAATGTTCGGAAATGTAGTTGATGATGGGGAAGCTAAAAAGACGGTGAAAGTACAAGACTTTAAATTTAATCGTTATCATCCGCTTCACTCCCGCTACGATTGAGGGGGAATGTTAATAGTACGAGTTTTAATAGAATAAGACTAGAATATTTAGTTTGAGTATGACTGCACGTGGGGGAATGTTAATAGTACGAGTTTTAATAAAATAAGACTAGAATATTTAGTTTGAGTATGACTCCACGACTCGTATGAGCCTGAATTATATAATGAAAGCTCAGGTGATATTAGAGGTCGAGCTATTACATCAATTATTTCTACAAATTCACCAATCCAAAATTGCTATAAGCGAACACTTTGGGTCTGCTTGGTTGCAAGTCACGTCCTGCCAAGCCGCAGCTGCGGCGCGCCGCACCTGAGCTGAGCAAATTCCACGCCACAACCGAGAAAAGCTGCGTAAAAGCAGCACGTTTACCTGTGGCTGCCAGAGTCTGCTCGTGAACCAAACAACGACCTCGATTTGTGGCAGTGTCAGACACTGTAGCGTGGTAAAGTGCGGCGGTGAACCAAACACGCCCTTTAACTTAGATCTTGCTGCTCTAAAATCACACAGTGCTTCACTGCTACATACCGCTTGGAGGGCGGTCGGATGTGTCTTCAACGGTCATGTTTAAGTTGTAAGTCACGAATCCAACATATCTTAAAAGGCCCAAAATCAAGCGAGCAATAGGGTTTTTGAACCTCTTCTCTGCACATAGCACACATACTAACGTTTGATATTATTGGTCTGCCCATTTTGCATAACATAACACTCACAAACCCCAAACATTGTACGTACTAGCGGAACGTACGCTGCCGGTTTGTCAAAAAAAAGAAGGAAAAAGGTTGAAAGCCGCCGTTCATCGATGACTTGCAGTGGTTGGATCGCCGGTGGTAACTAGCGAACAGGGGAAAGGTAAAACTAACACCAGTGTGTCAAATCGACCAGTGTCTAAATACAGCCACAATTCATGCACCTTTTTTTCGCGAACGTGCCTTGGCACGTATTTTATTAAAAAGAAAGCAGTTTACAAACAGTCCTTGAACCAAGCCAAACAGGAGTTGACCTATCCAAGCGCACAAAGGACTAACAGAAGAGAAAAAACTGAACAAGGCCAACAAACAACCGGCCAGGAAACCAAGAAGAGAAGAGCGACAACGGCTCCAACCACACAGACCCAAGAAACCTAGAGACGACCCTCTCCCGAACCTGCAAAGTGATAACCTCGTCACGGGTGCTAAAGGACCAAGAGGTGGCAAAGCATCCACCTAGCAGCACAGACACGACGGCAAAGCATCCATCCGAAGTAATGACCAAGCACAGGTGGCCAAGCATCCACCTCGCAGCACGAATCAGCAACCAAGCACGGGTGGAAGACACCCAATCAACACGACCGCGGCGGCAAAGCGCCAGGCAACGGCGGCAAAGCGTCCGCCAGAGTAGCAGGGGGCGACAAAGCATCCGCCAGAGCAGCAGGGGTGGCAAAGCATCCGCCAGACGACGATCACAGCAACCCGGACGAGGAGGACGAAATAAGCGAAGGCAGGTGCAGAGGCAGAACCTCCATAAGAACGACCGGCGACCTCCACCAGAAGGAAAGCATGGCAAGGCCAGCCAAGCACGGCGACGAAAGAACTCCCAAGACAACGTCCCGAGGGACACCACAGGGGCATACGATGTCCGACCAAACATGGTCTGGGCTTTCACCCGGGAGTTCGCCGGAGAGGTGAGGGAGGAGGGGGGAAGCTTGATGCCTTCAACAAGGTAAACGGCGCCCCGAGGCGTCGCCATCATTTGGCTTTTGCCATCGCCCCACTCCAACCAAAGACCCCCACCGGCAGAACGCCACCCTAGCAAGATAGCACAACAACGGCGTAGAGGGGTAGATCCTGCACGGGGTTGGCCCGCGGCGGCGACTGCGCACAAGAGGCCGGCGAGGGAGGGCCGGCAGCCCGCACCAAGAGGTGGGGCGGTGGCGCGCCAGCGACCGTCGGCGACCCGGATCCACGGAGTCCCGCGGGGGCCAGCAACAGGCCAGCGGCGCACAAGGCCCAGCCGGTCGTCGGCGGCCACAGCCACGCGGGCAGGTCGACGGGGACCATCACCACCTGTCTCTTATACACATCTAGATGTGTATAAGAGACAGGCGCGGAGGAGGCTACCCGGCGGCGGCGGCGCGTCGCCTCTCGAGTCGCCCAGGGGCGACACGAGGGGAGCGGGTCAGAACCCACCCACTGCTGCTAGATACTCACAGAGATACAATTCGTGCACCTTAATTTCCGGAGTTGTACGTGTGTGTGTTGCACTGGAGAACAAATCATGGGCAGTACCGCAGTACTGCTATGGTTCCTTGCGCAAATTATTTGAGTGTAGTTTCTTCTGCAACTTGTTCCTCAGTCAGTGTTTGTTAAGGTGCAAGTCTTCATTCATTTCGTTAAGGTGCAAGTCGAGAAAAGTTCCTTTTTTTCGTTACAGGCTAGTGGCTTTGGAGAGACTCTCGGTTTCTCCATGTGTACAACCTCAGCTCCTTGTTTATTATACAAACTGCAAAAGCGACATGATCGTCTTAATATTTTTTAATTCAGAATGCATGATGAACGGAATTCCGGGAACACGATGGAACATGAGAAAAACATAGATATTTGATGTAAAGATGAGGGAAAATCAGAGCAATTTTTTCTAGAAAAACACCACAAAACTTCACAATGAGACCCCATGCCTTTCAGCCTCTCTGTTGAAGAGAACAGAGACTTGAGTATTATTTTGGCACACCCCCTGTTGTGTCCTCTCTGCCGGTGCCGCGTGAGACACCAGCAGCACCAGCCCATTATTCCTGTCAAGGCGTGGCAGGATCATTTCAGGCCATGGATCGGGGCCCAAAGGTTAAAGCCTCTATAATTGAGACGCGGCACTCCGCACCATCCTCCTGCTGGCCTACCGCCACACAAAGCAAGAGATCGAGTGCTCCATTCGGCAACATGGACAGCTATCCTAACACAGCCTATGCTAGCAGCAGCAGCAGGTCCTTTTGCGATGCAATGATTCAGTGCACACCTCCAAACATGGCCCCCCAAACTCGTTCATGCCGGCAGCTACTCTTTTGACCTATGCTTGCTTACGTTGATAGGAGAAGGCTCCAACTCCAACAGTGAAGACAATCTTTTACCTATAGCATGATGTGTATATGAACATGGGCTGTGTTTAGTTCCAAAATTCCACACACCAAACTTCACTATATATTCACTCATCACATCAAATCTCTCTCCTCATGCATGTAGCATTAAATGTAGGTAAATAAAAAAAACTAATTATATAGTTTTGATGTACACGACAAGACGAATCTTTTGAGCCTAGTTAGGTCATGGTAAGACAATGTTTACCACAAACAAACGAAAAGTGCTACAATGACTTTTCTACCTCTTTTCACTCTTTTACAAGGAACTAAACACAGCCATGACCCCACTCTAGTGGTCTTAACACGTTCTCCAAAACTTGTAATGGTTTATATATGGCCCTGTTTAGTTCCCTTCAACTTCTCAAAATTCTCTCTCCAAACTTCACTATTCACCTATCACATCAAATCATATCAAATCTCTCTCCTCATGTATGGAACACTAAAGGTGGGTAAATAAAAAAAACTAATTACATGGTTTTGATGTACACGACGAGACGAATCTTTTGAGTCTAGTTAGGTCATGGTAGGATAATGTTTACCACCAACAAACGAAAAGTGCTACAGTGCGCTACAGTATCCGATTTGACATTTTCACCAAACTTCATCTTCACCTTTTGGGAACTAAACACCCCCATAGGGAATGAATGAGATAGTACCCGTTGTAAGAGATGATAAAAAGCTAGATTCCATCTATAAACTTATATTTTGTTACTAATACTTCCTCCCTTTTTATTGTAAGGCACGCAGATATATCAAGATTTAAACTTTACAATCTTTGACCAATATAACTTAGACAATAATTTTAAAATGCAAACTTGATATAATTAGATTTATAATAAAAAATACTTTCTAATGATCATAAGTTTATAATCATAAATAATATAATATAAGATAAATAAATAGTTAAAGTGTATTTAGAAAAAACATGTTAAGTCATGTCACACCTTATAAAAGCAAACTGAGGGAATACTTGGCATATGCATGGAGTGGGGCTCTTCAACGAGAACTGACTTGATTGTCTCTCATCTTTCTCTTTCCTTCTTGTAGGACCATTGATGTTTTAGGCATCTTAACAGCTAAGTGACATCGTGGAAGCTATCCTCTCTTGATTCATTCTATTTACCCATAGGACAAATTGCTGACATGAAAACTTATAAATTTGATCGAGTATCTCGCGGTGGATCAGTTTCAGCATCGAACTCGGAGAGTCACTGAAACTCAAGACCAGATTGGTATTTCAAAAACAACACCTCTACGAACAAAGCTTGTGGGGACTCTTTCTCCATGATTGACTTTTTTTTGTTAATTGTCTAAGTTTTGTACTATTGTAGACAGTCTTACTCCAGAATCATAGAGCATGTGGAGGCCCTAAGGCCACACTTAATGGTTTTAGTATTCTATTATTCAGAGGGAACCTACCAAAACATATAAATGGTCCGTTTGGGGGGCTCATGTGGGGGGGGGGGGGGGGGGGCTCATATTGGCTCTGGCTTATTCTATTTTACACAAATCTAGATGCTATATAGTGTGAAGTCGTTTCACAAATTGAGACAAAAATGAATAGTAATAAGTAGAAGTGTTTTTTTTTTAATTTCACCGGCTTTGCCTTCAGCGGAGAATCCATTTTGGGAGAAGCCCTCCAAACAACCTCGTAGCTTTATAGCAACCTTGATTCCAAATTACTATTTACTGTTGACTTTTATTTGTAATGTTTGACATCCTTTTTATTAAAAAATTGTAAGAGCATCATTTATTTTATTTATGACTTGTTTTGTCATCTAAAATACTAAGTGTGACTTATTTTTTTCATATATTTGAACTAAATATTTTAATAATACGGTGATCAAATATTATGAGAAAAAATAAACAACAAATAGTAATTTGGAATGTATGGAGCATGTTTTTTTTGCTAGAAACCAAAAAATGTTAAAGCTGTTTAAGTTCTTTTCTTTATTTAATATGGAAAAAAATTATAAACAATTGATGTCTAACAAACGCACTCATATGGCTATATTATTATCTTTTACATGCGTTTTAAGCCTATTTTGTACGTCCTAAGTCCAGCTTTGATGCGTTCAAGGATTCTATTATCAACAACAAACCTTGTGAAAACATATAGAGTAGTTTGATGTATGCTTCTTGCAAGAAACCAAGATAAATGTTTATGTTTTGTTTACAACCATGAAAAATTAACTAAAAATATTTTTTTCCTCATCACATACTGAAAGTGCATCTAGGCACTTAAGTGTTTTGGTGATTTTGGATGACAACATGATTTGTATTTAACTTGTTTGTTTAAGTATATGAGCAGGGTCTTATTCTTATGGATAATCATGAAACATACTTGTTGAAGAATGAGAGCTCATTGTTGGTACAAATGACATAAAAGCAAACAAGTGGTGGTATGGGATAACTTAATTGAAGCAATGGATGTCAATGTGGACTTAATGATGATGCAATACAAAGTGGATCTCAAGTGGCTAGATATGGTGAAAGAGTTAAGCTAGATGGGAGTGTCCAGGTACCAAGCAAAGAGAAGGGCAAGTTGGTCTTGTAGCCGAGGGACTTTGCTAGGGTGAAGACTAGCATCATGGTTTAATCTCTATGCACTAATCAAGCCTTACGAGTGAAGCTATGCAATGCGTCTAATTCTTTATTGATCATATACTGGAAGGGCTTAAGAATTGGTCCATACACGTGGAAATTCTAAGCCTAGCTCAAGATTGGATTTGCTCAAGCAAGAAAAGAATGTTGAAGCCCTCAAAGTGAGAATGATCATGTATGGCATCATCAAAGACTTAGAAGCTCAAGAGGAAGATTTATTTGCTATTTAATTTCTTGAGTATAGGAATGCCGTACTATCAAGAGGGATGCAACATTAGTTGATTGACAACACCAAAAAGTGCTCAATAGATCAACCCTTGTGAGATAGCCTTGAGAGTGTAGTGTTTGGGGTTAGTGTGCTGTCAGGACCCAAACCGGTCTGACCGGTTTGGCCTCTGACAGCCCTAACGGCTAGTTTCCTTTGAAAACCGGTCTGACCGGTTTGGGAAACCGGTCTGACCGGTTTGGCCTCTGACAGCCCTAACGGCTAGTTTCCTTTGAAAACCGGTCTGACCGGTTTGGGAAACCGGTCTGACCGGTTTGGCCTCTGACAGCCCTAACGGCTAGTTTCCTTTGAAAACCGGTCTGACCGGTTTGGGAAACCGGTCTGACCGGTTTGGCCTCTGACAGCCCTAACGGCTAGTTTCCTTTGAAAACCGGTCTGACCGGTTTGGGAAACCGGTCTGACCGGTTTGGCCTCTGACAGCCCTAACGGCTAGTTTCCTTTGAAAACCGGTCTGACCGGTTTGGGAAACCGGTCTGACCGGTTTCCAACGGCTATAACGGCTAGTTTGGGAGTTTGGGGTATTTATACCCCTTGGCCCTCTCCTTTGAGGGCTGCTGGTTCCCTTGCCTTCCTTGCACGCCTAGAGCCTTCCCAAGCACCAGCAAGCTCTCCCCAAACCTCTCTTTGTGAGAGTTGATTGATTCTATCAATATCTTTGGATTTGGGTTGAGAGAGATCTTGTGAGTGAGCTAGAGAAAGCTTGCTAGAGCTAATTGCAACAGCAAAGAGTGAATCCATAGCTTGAGCACTTGCGGTGAAGTCTAGCAACCTTTGAAGCATTTGTTACTCTTGGAGGTGAAGCCTCCTAGACGGCTAGGCGTCGCCGGTGAGCTACCGTGTTTGTGGTAAGCCGCGGATCGTTTGTATAGGCCGGCCTTGCCTCCTTCGTGGAAAAGGGCCACAAGCTAGTGGAACCGAGGAAAGTGGCTTGGAGTGGATAAGCCCGCCTTTCGTAGGCCCTCAACGGAGAGTAGGATTCACCTTGTCTTTGTGACGGCCTTTGTGGCATTGGTGAATCCGAACTTCGGGAAACAAATCATCGTGTCTCTCTATTGGTTTGCCTCACAAGTTCAATTCTAGCATTTATATTTGCTTCCGCTTCGATCTACTTGGTTGTGCTCTACTTGTGTGCAGGGACTTTGTGAACCTGCTAGAAATCACCTACAGGAGCTGCAAAACAAGTTTGGTTTGTGCTAGAACTCGTAGAGGGGGTCATATACATATTTGTGTGTTTCTGCAGGAAACCGGTCTGACCGGTTTGGTAAACCGGTCTGACCGCTTTTGTACTGTGTTGAGTTCCTGACCCTAAACCGGTCTGACCGGTTTTGGTACTGACAGTGTGAAAAAGTTTTGTAAATTACAGATTCACCTATTCACCCCCCCTCTAGGTGACATCAAGGTCCTTTCACATACACTCTTTTCAGAAATCCCGATCCATTGAAGTAACTGAGATAACTAAGCTGAAAACCGAAGAATCTGAACCCTGGTAAATGGGACCTATATCAGATAGAAACAAAGAGACCAACAAAGAAAGCATGAAGTTACGTTCCAAGGGTAAAGCCTCAATGCCTCATCATGCCAAAGCTCCAGTAGTTTAAGCCCATTTGGAGGCGTGCTTAATGATGGTAATCCACCGCACAAATAATCTAATCCGTTTAGCGATCATCATTGCTGCTCGTTCATGCCTGCCGGAGCTCTGGTCCCCAGCGAATATAATTGGGCGCCCTGGTACGGAGCAAAGCGCCACGAAATCCCAGAGGATGGATCCGCCACTCGCAACAGCTGCCGCCGGATATTCAAATACCATGCGAATAAACATACTATGCTACCAAGAAATAGTTTTTTCATACAATTAGCACCCCCTTCTTTTACTCCACCAGGATGCATTCGTTCAGACTTCAAAAACCAAAAGAAATGGCAACCTGTTACTGCTAGTACTATATACTGCTCAGGTGCAGGAGCAGGAGCAGGTGGCTGGACCTGGACGCCAATCCAAATTTTGTCTGGACTGACACCAAAACATGTTGACAGTTTACACACATTATTCAGGAAAGCTCAAAGTTTGAGAGAACCAAATGCAATACTATCTGGTGGATAGTTAATGGCAATGGCAAGACAAGCTCCTGGAAATCTGAGGTCTAACCGTTTAAAAGGGGAATATCTGAAGATCATGCTTCATGCGCCAGTTTCATCCTTTTCTGACGAAGAGAAATCGAAACTTGTCTCGAGCATTGGCAATACAATTCCTCGTCATTTTCATCGGCCAATCGCGTTGGTGTCTGCGGTAGGTAGCGCATCAGTAGTTCATCCATTGCATTAAAAGAAATCCCTGTAGCATGAAAAAAGAGAGGGCTTTCTCAAATATAAAGCCAAACGCAGTCCATTAGACTTGATCTGGCAGCAAAGTCTGCACAAAATGAAATCATATTTAAGTCATGTTGTAGGCATATCGTAAATCTTTCATTTTGCTCGCAGGATGGTCAAATAAATTTCATAAGTACTGAAACAAGATGAACCCAGCATGAGCCAGGTAGCTCGAAGAAAAAAGTTCAATGGCAAACAACACACAAAGTGCATACGGCCATAAAACGGAAAAGGTTAACCTTTTCTCTTTTTGCACAACTGAAGATTATTACTAATGTGTGGAAGCAAGCCTTTGTCCAAAGCAAGCCTTTTTGCACAACTGAAGATTATTACAATTAATTAAAATGGCATAGGAAAAATAACTACAAATATTGGCACTGCAAGTGAGGGCACTGGGCACCGAAACAAAGCAAGCAGTTTCATATGAAAACAAAGGAATCGCAAAATAACTTTTCAGCTCTCATAAAGTGCACAATTTATAAGTCCTTAGCAATCAGTGTCACCAGTATAATTGATCAGGTTTCATGAAAAAATGGATTGCATGAATTCAAAATCTGAATGCTCAAAAACTTGAAATTGTAATAACAGAACAGCTGCAACTGCAAGTCTGCTTGTAGACATCCTCAGGGAGAAATTGCAGCTGCCTTTGTACCAAATAAAGATTGCAACTTGGTGCTGCAAAATGCACGGAAAATGCAAAGTCATGACATGAAGAAATAACGTGTACACCATTTGGAAGGTTTTTGGTTCAGTGATAGCCCTACATAACCAAACCAGGCACCATTATTGTAGAACTTCCATGACCATTATACAGTTAGAATGGAAACCACACCATATGCACACTGAGTTACTGAGATTGACAACAATGATCTACCATCAGCCCACCACCTTATGAAGCAAGAAGGGATGAAGCCACATGCACCACCCCTATCGGGTGGTGGCTATAAAGGCACCATCATCTCTTCTCTTATGACAACTATCCATAATTACTATACCTACCTTCGCATTCAAGGAAGTTCCTTTTTCCAAAGAAAGGCGGAAAATAAGATAAGAACAAAAGAGAAAGAGGAAAAGGATAGGTTCTAGTTGGGACTCATTTCTCATGTGTACTGATTTCATCCAGGGAGTTTTAACCACGGTGAATTGGTGATGCTTATCGATGATCGCTTCGAATTCCTTCACATGATTCACTTTGAACAGAGCAGCAAGATGAAGCAACGGGCCTGCATCTCCTCTCCTCCCTCCTCACATCACTGAGCAGCTGTTGGGGTTCTCATCACTGAAGATGTTGTATTGCTCGCCATGCGAGTGCGGTGGCATTGGGTAGGCCATGGGGTAATGCATTGGTGGGCGGCCGTAGCCATAGTACCCAGCACCGCCGTTGCCGTGGTGGTGGCCATGGCCATGCGCCCCGCATCTGCTGCTGCAGCTGCTGGAGCTGCTGCGGCGTGGGCTGCGGCAGCATCATCTTGGCGTCCTTTCCCCCGCCGCCGCCACCTCCTCCCCCGCCACCGCCACCCTTGTTGTGGCTGCCACCACCACCGCCGCCGCCGCCCTTCTGGCCCTTGCCGCCGCCGGCATCCTTGGAATGGCCCTTGCCGCCGGCGTCCTTGGGCTGACCCTTGCCCCCGCCGCCGCCGCCATGGTGATGTCCGTTCTGAGGCGCGCCGGGCTTGGCGCCCCACAGCTGCGCCGGCTTGCCGGCCTTGTTGAGCTTCCGGATGATGGTGTCCGGATCCAGCAGGCCGGACACCGTCACCTTCCCCTGCTCGGCGTCGATGCTGCTCTGGTACACGCCTGCAGACCAATTAATTAATTCCACCGCATTCCCGTCAGAAAACGTAAGCAATCCCCTGCTGTTAATTAAAGAAAAAACCACACATTTTTTGTTCTTACCATCGATCTTGTGGAGGGTCTTCTTGACCTTCTTCTCGCACCCGTCGCAGTGTATGTTCACTCTCAGCACCAGAGTCTGCGAATTCGGGATTCGAAAGCGTCACCGCAACGGACAGCAAAACAAAACAAGAGGGGAGGGGAGGGAGGGGGACACACGCTGCGAACACAAGCAAAGGTGGCCGGAGAAAATGGCAGCAGGAACACAGGTAGAACGGCCGGTGGGTAGAAGTCGGGACGAAGCAAGCTGAGACACGCACCTGCACCTTGAGGACATCCTCCTTGCTCATCCTCGACACACCGCCTCAGACGCTACGCCGGCGGCACGGCACGGGAGGCTCTCGGCTCGGCACTCTCTCAGATCTGGCGCCGCGTGCGCTTGCTCAAACCACGGGGAGACGGAGGCAAACAAGGAGGGAGAGCATCTCTCTCTCTCGTCGTCGGAGGAGGAAGCAGCGGGGAGGGGAGGGTGGTGATGTAGGCGCTTAATGGGAGTTGGAGGGGGGGGGCGCTACGCCGGCGGCACGGCACGGGACGATCTATAAGTACTGAAACAAGATGAACCCAGCATGAGCCAGGTAGCTCGAAGAAAAAAGTTCAATGGCAAACAACACACAAAGTGCATACGGCCATAAAACGGAAAAGGTTAACCTTTTCTCTTTTTGCACAACTGAAGATTATTACTAATGTGTGGAAGCAAGCCTTTGTCCAAAGCAAGCCTTTTTGCACAACTGAAGATTATTACAATTAATTAAAATGGCATAGGAAAAATAACTACAAATATTGGCACTGCAAGTGAGGGCACTGGGCACCGAAACAAAGCAAGCAGTTTCATATGAAAACAAAGGAATCGCAAAATAACTTTTCAGCTCTCATAAAGTGCACAATTTATAAGTCCTTAGCAATCAGTGTCACCAGTATAATTGATCAGGTTTCATGAAAAAATGGATTGCATGAATTCAAAATCTGAATGCTCAAAAACTTGAAATTGTAATAACAGAACAGCTGCAACTGCAAGTCTGCTTGTAGACATCCTCAGGGAGAAATTGCAGCTGCCTTTGTACCAAATAAAGATTGCAACTTGGTGCTGCAAAATGCACGGAAAATGCAAAGTCATGACATGAAGAAATAACGTGTACACCATTTGGAAGGTTTTTGGTTCAGTGATAGCCCTACATAACCAAACCAGGTACCATTATTGTAGAACTTCCATGACCATTATATAGTTAGAATGGAAACCACAACATATGCACACTGAGTTACTGAGATTGACAACATTGATCTACCATCAGCTCACCACCTTATGAAGCAAGAAGGGATGAAGCCACATGCACCACCCCTATCGGGTGGTGGCTATAAAGGCACCATCATCTCTTCTCTTATGACAACTATCCATAATTACTATACCTACCTTCGCATTCAAGGAAGTTCCTTTTTCCAAAGAAAGGCGGAAAATAAGATAAGAACAAAAGAGAAAGAGGAAAAGGATAGGTTCTAGTTGGGACTCATTTCTCATGTGTACTGATTTCATCCAGGGAGTTTTAACCACGGTGAATTGGTGATGCTTATCGATGATCGCTTCGAATTCCTTCACATGATTCACTTTGAACAGAGCAGCAAGATGAAGCAACGGGCCTGCATCTCCTCTCCTCCCTCCTCACATCACTGAGCAGCTGTTGGGGTTCTCATCACTGAAGATGTTGTATTGCTCGCCATGCGAGTGCGGTGGCATTGGGTAGGCCATGGGGTAATGCATTGGTGGGCGGCCGTAGCCATAGTACCCGGCACCGCCGTTGCCGTGGTGGTGGCCATGGCCATGCGCCCCGTGCCCCTGGCCATTCATCATCATCTGCTGCTGCTGCTGCATCATCATGTACTGCTGCTGAGCCATGGGGTTACCGGCCAGCATCTCTGCTCCGGACAGCATACCACCGCCGGCGTTGGCGCCTCCCTGGTAGAACCCAGGCGCTGGCATGCCCTGCACAGCACCGCCACCCTGCTGCATGATACCCATGTGGGGATGGTGGCCCATCGGCATGCCGCCCATGGGTCCGCCGCCGATCTGGCCCGCGCCGGGGAAGCCGGCAGCACCCATCATGTTAGGCCTCATCATGGCCTGCTGAGGCAGCATGCCGCCCATCGGGCCACCGACACCGACGGCGCCGCCGCTCTTCTTCCCCTGGCCCGGCTGGTTCCCGCCGCCCGGGGCGCCTCCCTTCAGATTGTGCGGCAGGCCACCGCCCCCGTTTTTGCCGCCGCCGTGGTTGGCCTGGCCGTTCCCCTTGATCTGCACCGGGATCTCGTTCCCGCCGCCACCCTTCTTGCCGCCGCCGCCGCCGTTCGCAACCTTCCCGGCGGCGCCCGGCGGCGCGGCCATGGTCTTCATCATCATCTTGGGGTCGTCGTAGAAGTCGTCGTCGAGGCCTTCGTCGTCGTAATCCTCGTCGTCGTCGTAGTCGTCGAACTCGTCGTCGAACTCGCTGCCGTCGTCGTCGAAGTTGTCCTCGGGGAGGGAGAACTTGACGGACTTGGGGTCCTTGAGCGGCGCGGCCGCGGCGAACGGCGGCATCTTGCCGCCCAGCAGCTCCGGCGGGAGCTTGAGCCCCTTCATCTGCATCTGCTGCTGCAGCTGCTGGAGCTGCTGCGGCGTGGGCTGCGGCAGCATCATCTTGGCGTCCTTTCCCCCGCCGCCGCCACCTCCTCCCCCGCCACCGCCACCCTTGTTGTGGCTGCCACCACCACCGCCGCCGCCGCCCTTCTGGCCCTTGCCGCCGCCGGCATCCTTGGAATGGCCCTTGCCGCCGGCGTCCTTGGGCTGGCCCTTGCCCCCGCCGCCGCCGCCATGGTGGTGGCCGTTCTGAGGCGCGCCGGGCTTGGCGCCCCACAGCTGCGCCGGCTTGCCGGCCTTGTTGAGCTTCCGGATGATGGTGTCCGGATCCAGCAGGCCGGACACCGTCACCTTCCCCTGCTCCGCGTCGATGCTGCTCTGGTACACGCCTGCAGACCAAGCAATTAATTCCACCGCATTCCCGTCAGAAAAACGCAAGCAATCCCCTGCTGTTAATTAAAGAAAAAATCACACATTTTTTGGTTCTTACCATCGATCTTGGGAGGGTCTTCTTGACCTTCTTCTCGCACCCGTCGCAGTGTATGTTCACTCTCAGCACCAGAGTCTGCGAATTCGGGATTCGAAAGCGTCACCGCACAGCAAAACAAGACAAAGGGAGGGGACACACGCTGCGAACACAAGCAAAGGTGGCCGGAGAAAATGGCAGCAGGAAGGAGCACAGGTAGAATGGGTTGGAGTCGGGACGAAGCAAGCTGAGACACGCACGCACCTGCACCTTGAGGACATCCTCCTTGCTCATCCTGGACACACCGCCTCAGACGCTACGCCGGCGGCACGGCACGGGAGGCTCTCGGCTCGGCTCGGCACTCTCAGATCTGGCGCCGCGTGAGCTTGCTCAACCAGGGGGAGACGGAGGCGAACAAGAGGAGGAGCATCTCTCTCTCTCGGAGGAGGAGGAGGAGGAGGAAGCAGCGGGAGGGTGGTGACGTAGGCGCTTAATGAGGAGTTGGGGGGTTGGAGGCCGCAATAATATCTCGCTCACTCACTCCCCGAGCACTAGTTATCACAGTCAGTCAGCAGTGGCACAGCTCAAGGAGAGGGGAGAGCTCTCACAGCTCAGGAGACTTGAAGGAGAGCAGAGGAGAGTGGAGAGTGTGAGACTGTGGCCGCCCGCAGCGGGCAGCGGCGCAGAGGGAGGGAGGTGGCCGCGGCGCAGTACAGCGGCATGGGGCATGGGCGCATGGGCTCGCAGCCAAAACTGCATGTGAGGGGCCCACCCGAGGCAGATGCCATGTGACTCTTGTCCCCTCTCCTCGCTTTCCCCCGACCCACGAGCACACCGCCTGATCGGGCGCGGTAACGCGTTTCCACGCCGCGGTAACTTCTGTACTAGTACATCCGACCCCGTTCCGTTCCGTTCCGTTCCTTCTGCCCAATTTTTTTTCACAGAAAATTTCGTTCATTCTGCCCAATATTTCTTTCACAGAAAATTTGGTTCCTTCTGCTCTCGTGCCTTTAGTTAGCGTAGATAAATTCCCCGGCACATGTAAAGTGTATACTGTTCTTCGACGCGGGGCACGGAGAGCATTGTTTAGCTTTTCCCTAAACAAAGGGGGACAAAGGAAGCTTCAAGGGAAGGTAACTCTGCTACATTGTTTAGAGTAGTGTTTTTTTTCAGCTTTTAGTATAAAGGTAAAAGAACACGTGGCAGTGAAACTATCTGATTTTCGCGTTTTATTTGGAAAAACTGGAAAAAGAGGATGATACAGCGCCAATGACGGCCCATCACCGTAGGTGGGCCGGGAATTTGTCCAAATTCTATGTGGATTGGGCCAAGATGGAAGGCGTCCAATAAGGCGGAAAGGACATCAATTCACAAAAACACGAGGAAAACTCATGAAAAATCAGTACTCTGAAAAACTAGCCATAAACACGAGGAAAACAACTCGGTTATTCAATTTACAGTTTCTCCGTCCATCTATGCACACAATTTTAAGTTAAATCCTGTTACGACCACTGCAACGTGGGTGGGCCGAGATTCCAGTTCAAATTTCGTGCCCACCTATCTCGATTGGGCCGAGATTGTAGATATGCGCAAAGTGTAAATATTTTTCTGCGAAAAAAGTCCTATTTACCTCCCTGGATAGTGAACTGAGTTCGCGAAACCTCCCTGGACTCCAAAACCGTTCGTTCAGACTCCCTCAGTTCCCGAAACCGGACACGTGACCTCCCCGAGCTGTTTTTGACCCCGGTTTTGTCCGACGTGGCGCCACGTCGGATGTCTTATGTGTCGCGGGCCCACATGTCAGGGAGCACAAAGGGATAAAACACACTCTCACCGTGGCCACGAACCTCCCGCCGCTCTTCCTCCTCGCGGCCGCCAGGATCTCCACCTGGCTCGCCATGCGAGTGCGGTGGCATTGGGTAGGCCATGGGGTAATGCATTGGTGGGCGGCCGTAGCCATAGTACCCAGCACCGCCGTTGCCGTGGTGGTGGCCATGGCCATGCGCCCCGTGCCCCTGGCCATTCATCATCATCTGCTGCTGCTGCTGCATCATCATGTACTGCTGCTGAGCCATGGGGTTACCGGCTAGCATCTCTGCTCCGGACAGCATGCCGCCGCCACCACCGCCGGCGTTGGCACCTCCCTGGTAGAACCCAGGCGCTGGCATGCCCTGCACAGCACCGCCACCCTGCTGCATGATACCCATGTGGGGACGGTGCGGAGGACGGCGGCGAGCGCTGGCACCAGCGTGGCCTCCACGGCGGCGAAGAAGGCCGGTGCAGAGGAGGACTCGGCCGGGAGCAGGGAGAAGTCCTCGTGCCCACCTAGGCAGCGGAACACGGACGCTGGCGCGAGGGCCGCGAAGTGCGGCGTGATGAGGATGGAGGCCGTCGTGGCGGAACACCTCCTCGATGGCGTCGGAGGAACTGCGGCGAGAAGAGGCCCTAGGTCTCGCTGGAGACCACCTGGCGCTGCACCTCCTCGTCCACGCCGGCGCCAAAAGCCTCTGCTCCCTCCTCCACGCTCGGCTTCAGTGCCCGGGCAGTCGGGCACGCATCATTGACGGCCGCCTCCGATTTGCACGCCGAGTGCCCCACACCGTCCCCTCGTCCCAATCCATCCCCTGCGTCGGCACCCCCGAGCCCCTCGTCGCCTGGCTCGCTGCCTGCTCCCGCGGGTACGTCATTCGGTCGTTCCCCTGCAGCGAGGCGGGTGGTTGCAGCACGCGCTGCAGCGGCGGTGGAAGATGCTCAGTGGGCGTCATTGAGGCTGGCGGCCGGGCTCCGGCGGGGGAAGCGGGCGTCGGGGCTATCCGTCGTCGGCGGCTGGGCATCGGAGCTGCTCGACGCCGCCGCGTTCCGCATCAGGTACGTGGTGGAGGCCGTCGTGCTTGGCCTCGCGCTCTCATGCTTCTTCTGCTGCTGCGGCTGCCAGATATGATGGCACGGGCACCGCGTTTCTTGCTCGGCCTTCTTCTCCCGATCCGCTCGCCGGTGTCCGAGCCCGTGTCGCCGCCGGCCGGTTCGGCCCTCTAGCGGCGGTTCTCGTCCCCGACGCCGTCCAAGCAGCGAGATCCGTCGCCCTCCGTGAAAGGCGCCCCCCGGGCGTCGTCTCCCTTTGTTGTGAAAGCCGCATCCCGAGCCTCCTCACCCGCGATTAGGGGCGCGCCCAGGGCGACGTCGCCGGCGCCGTCCAAGTGCGTCGTGCCCGAAATACGGCGACTAAAGAGGACGATGACTCGCGGCATTCGTGTGTTTTATCCCCTTTGTGCTAACTGACATGTGGGTCCGCGACACGTAAGACGGCTGACGTGGCGCCACGTCGGACAAAACCGGGTCCAAACCGCTCGGGGAGGTCATGTGTCCGGTTTCGAGAACTGAGGGAGTCTGAACGGACGGTTTTGGAGTTCAGGGTGGTTTTGCGAACTCGGTTCACTATCCTGGGAGGTAAATATGACTTTTTCCTTTTTCTGCCGATGTTAGGGGTTACAAGATCCATAAACATTATAAAAACGCCATAATTAAATTTACGGTTCACCGTCCATCTATGTACAGCAAATTCACTTTTTTAAAATCTCACGTGAGTTAAATCCATGTAAAAATCGATTTAATGATGACTAGTGGTAGCATATGTCAAGTTCATCCGTAACAATAGTCCATAATTCACCACATCCCGTTTTATGTGTTGGCTTTAGATGTTCTATAGGTAGATTTACCTCAAAAATAGTTCCATAAAATTACACATATTCTATATCTATATAGAAATGTTATAACGAAATTTACTGATCAAATTTTGAATTATTAACTTCTGAAAACTCAAAATATCAGTTATTTATGAATTATTATGACTAAAGGAAGTGTAACATATGTAAAGATAGTGGAGTGTATAAGGTCTCCACGGACTTCAAGGTGGACCCTATATATGCACCATGCCTATTCTTATTGTGTTTGAAAGGTAAGCCCCACCTCAAAATAACACACTATCTTCACGATCGTAGATCGGCGGTCCCAACGACAAGGTTCAATGTAACAACAGTAGCATCAGTGGAGTGGCTCCAATTTTTGCTTGGGGACAACGGATCTAAGCATGAGGAGAGTTACCTTAAGTTGCTTTTGCAGATGTTTAGGGGGTGTTTGGTTCTTCTTGTCTAAACTTTAGTTTGGTCATGTCGGATGTAAGAATGTTAATTAGAAGTATTAAATATAAATTAATTAAAAAACCATTAGATAACGAGGGCTAGTTAGCGAGA
>OAMR01001034.1:185185-198952 GCA_900205405.1 Echinochloa crus-galli
TAGTTAGCGAGACAAATCTATTAAACCTAATTAGTTTATAATTAAATAATATAATGCTACAGTAAATACTTATAATTATATATTAATTATAGTTAGACTTTAGGTTCGTCTCGTAAATTAGCCATGACTTATATAATTAATTTTATAATTAATTTATATTTAATATTTTTAATTATTATTTATTTAATACACCTAATTACCCCTTAGTTTAGCCTTTCTTTTATTTTTGCTGGATGAGCCAGCCCTGTGCACACCGATCCTCCCTTCTTTTTTACTCGCCCAAATGTTATTAGTACAGGCAAAACAAAAATTGTTTTGTTTGTTTAAAATAAGACAAAAAAAACACGCTGAAATGTCTGCGGCCGTCCTCGAGGAGGAATTGGCCACCGCCATGGCGGCCGGATGTTAAAAAAAATCTTTGCTTCTCTTCCTCCCCTATATAAACACTCCCGATTCCCCTCCACCCCTTTCTCCCCCGTGCGTATATAAACCCAGATTTCGAATTCTCAATCTCCTCCTGTCCTCCCTCCCCTCCTCTCCCGGGCGCGATCCCTCCCCAAGGCCCCGCCCCGGGCTCCGCATCGACGCCGCGCGCCGTCCCAGCAGATCCCAAGGGGCTCCTTCCTCTTCGTCCGTCCCCTTCCCCTTCCCCGTCCCGATCCGCACTGGTAAGAGCCTCTCTCGATGGGACTCCGGAGACCGGAGTTTCTAGGGGGCCTTTTTGCTGGGCGCCACGGTCTGATCCGGCATTCCGGCCTCCGATCCGCGCGCTGCAGCGACGGCGAGCGCCACCGCCCGGCGAATTTTAGTTAGGGTTTGCTTCGGGCGACATGCGGTTCGTGGGTTGGATGCACGATGGCGAGATTGAGCCACCGCCGTTGAGTTGCGTGGGGGGATTTCAGTTATTTGATTGATCTGTGCCTGTTCCGTTTATAAAAGAAAAATATTGATTCCTGCCGTGGAATGCGTGCGTGGTAGTGTTCGATCAGGAGCTGCGATGTCTCATCCCGGACGCGCCGCAACCGCAAATAAATCATCCCTAATCACATCGTCATGAGTCATGAATCATGATCAGAGAGCATTCGATCTGATGGGCACCCTGAAACAATCTATTCGATCCTCCGCGGCGTGTTCGATCTGACGTTGTTGATGCGTTGCAGGGGATGGCCACCTTCGAGCTGTACCGGAGGTCCACCATCGGCACCTGCCTCACCGAGACACTGGACGAGCTCGTCTCCAGCGGGACCGTCTGCCCCGAGCTCGCCATTAAAGTCCTTTTGCGCTTTGATGAGGTTTGACAATTGAGGGTCTTGAAATTACCAGGTCCTTTTGTCTGTTGCTGCTTGGCTTGTCTTGATCCTTCTCTTCTACTATGCCTTCAGCTCATGACTGAAGCGCTGGAGAATCAGGTCAAGAGCAAGGTTAACATCAAGGTAGATGTCCTGTGCCTTTTCTATTGATTGATATAACAATGCAAGTGCAGCATTCCCCCTTCGGATGCGATGCAATGTCGTGTTAGTACTGCTAAAGAATCACAGGTCTAGACTCTAGAGTCAGCTGTAACAATACAAAACTCTTCGTTACTAAACACTTCAAATAAAATTGTTCTTGCCAAACAAATTGGTGCTTTTTACTGCTACTATATTACAAACTAGCAGAATGCATATGGGCATATGGGGTAAATTTTCAGACTTTTGATGTCACCTAATGATAGATAAACACCTAGAAAGTTAAGGTAGACAACTGTGGAAATTTCTGTTTAACTAATTGTCTTGCTAACAAAATGTAACTTCGCTTGTGCTTTATTTTTGCAAGCAATCATGTTATGGACTGCAGTTTATTAGATTGGTCATTGGTCCATTTGATTCAGAGCTCATAAAGGAAAATAGTGGCTCTCAAAGACAGTTCTCACTCCATATGTGGATTGCATTTTAGTATGCTGAGCAAAATATGGAAGCAACGTGTGTTGGTGTTTACTTTTGTAATCTGATGCACTGCATGCAGCCTTACATTCTGTTCCTGTTATCCTTTCCATTGCTCTGATATGTCTTCAACTGTTGCTCTGAATCTCTGATTTTCCCATGCATCAGCGACATCTGTTCTTGGCTATTGAATTTAGCAATGCATTTAATCACTCTCTTCTTCAACCGATCCATCTTTGTTAGATGCACCACATTGCCATGACCTAGTTGTCAACTAGCATATATGCTCACAGGAATGGTTCAAGCGTGCTTTAATAATATTCACTAGGCATAGTATCACCAGCATTATCGTTATAAACTGCTAGCCTTGCTGCAATGTCCTGTACATGTATGCACACTGCCTGTATCATGTCATAAAATAAGTTCAGGTAGTGCAGTGCGCAGGACCGCAGTTCAAGTTACTATGGCTTGTCATTTTGCCAAGCCACTGCAGCTCAGTGTTCTTCTATCAGCAAATACTATTTTTCTTGTGGGATACAAACCTTGACTTGATTACTTTCAAAATTTGGCATTTGGTTGAACCTTCTGTAGATTATAACTGGGGCTGTAAATAGTTACAGAACTGAACCTTCATTACCTAATTTAATGTTCCAATTTAACATGCTGAATTTCTCAAGTTTTTATTCCGCGTTTGTGCACATGAAGATTCTAGATAGCTACCAGCCTATTGCATGTTTCTCTTTCAGTTTGTTAAAATAGCAACCTCTTAGCCCCCCCCTACCATTGCAAATTTTATATAATGCTTTTTTCTTGCAACTGTAAACATATTTGTCATTGATACAAAATCTGGTATTCCCTAACCCATTTTTAAACCATGAACAATTTTTTTGAGGCAAAATATCATTTTCGTATGATTTAGCATGAACCTAGGTGACAATAGCTTCACATACTGAACTCTTTCTATTATTCCCTCAACTTCAAAATATTACCCTGCAAAGACAAGTGCACACTCACAGCCTTTGCACATGGCTGCGATATGAGTCCAGTGTACTGCTTCCTGCCGGTATTTGATACTAGTTAAATACTTACAATCTGTAAGCTGGGGAATTAAATGTCACAAAATCCCTTAAAATGAGTTTCCCCCGTTAAGTATTTCTTTTCATTATGGCATTTACAATCTTATTATGAGACGAGATATGTAATGGCATTCCTTGTCGCTGTACAGGGCCATCTGCACACCTACAGGTTCTGTGACAATGTCTGGACCTTCATTCTAACAGATGCAACCTTCAAGAGCGAGGAGATTTCAGAAACACTGAGCAGGGTGAAGATCGTGGCCTGTGATTCCCAGTTGCTGCAGCCTCCAAAACCTAAACAATAAATTGACAGCCACCTGCTCCATGTCGATTGATCCCCGTCCAGTGTCGCTCAGTTCGTGGCGCCACCCAAACTTTCCTAGTTCATGTGAATTTGTCCCCTCTTGGATTTGTTTGTGTGAATCTAAACAATCGGTTGTACTAGAGTACCATGGGTCATGGGTGCCCACTTGTCATCCTTACTGCTTATGGAATATGGTTTTGCTCGTTTCTGTTGATAATTGTGCTTACCAATAAACGGACAGCAGTTGTCATTTAATAATTTCTACTTACAATCCAGTGAACTAATCAAGACTGACTTTGTTATGACAAACTCTATCATGAGTTTAACGTGAACATGGACTCCAGGGGCAGCTCTTCACAGTGGAACTTGAGCTCATTCTGAAATCTCTGCAGCACGAAGTGCTCATCCTCTGTTATCAGGGTTGTCACGCTGCATTCCAACCTGGAGAATGGCTCTCTGCCAGTTCTTCCAGCACGGTGCAGATAGTCGGTCGCTGTCTTAGGAAGGTCAAAGTTGTATATGTGGCTAGTTTGAGGAAGGTCAAACCCTCTGCTTGCTATGTCGGTTGAAACTAGCATGAAACCTCTTCCCTTCACTTCCTGCATAGGGCACAAATCCCGGTCAATACGGAGAACGAAAGAGACTGGGCCCTTCAGACAAGGAACTCAGAGGGTGCTTACAGAGAATGAGGCAGCTCGAGCATTGAAATTCATATCTTCTTCCAGAAGAAGCACTTCTAGGCTTCCCTTGTATGAATTTCTCAGGAACTCAACAACGACGGTGGTTGAAGGAGGATTTCCAGCCTTCTTTGATCTCTCAGACTAAGAAAATGCATTCAGTTAAAAAGCAGTATGCAAAGTTGAGGCTAATACGCTACGTCGCTACTAAGACTCATTCATCATCAACATAATGGATTGGGTGACAAATATATAATTCTTTTTTAGTGAACAAACCAGACTTGTTACTTTAACTGTTATATTATACAAAGTTTTTATGTTAAAAAAACGAAGTAAACTGTATTAGTACATAGATCCCTTTAAGAGATCTACATGCCTATGAACTGGGCATCAGTTAGAGCACAACAATTATGGAAACTGAAATTATGCATGGCCTCATTTGTGGACCCTGTCTGCACCTCAGAGAATGCCAAAAAGTCATCATGGGCCCAGATGTTAGTGTTTCTAATGATGAATGATAACTGAGGTACTGATTTCACAGAAACATAAAGGATATGAACTGGACACTTGCCCAGCCATTAGTAAGTGAAAGAGTTTAAAACAAGGCCCTGTTTAGATCCAGAATTTCTTCTCCCAAATTTACTATACAAAAAGAAGATTCCCATCACATCAAAATGTCATAACATGCATGGAGTACCAAATGTAGATAAAATCAAAAACTAATTACACAGTTTTGTTGTACTCTGCGAGACGAACATTTTGAGCCTAATTAATAAATTTTTGGACAATTTTTCGCACATACAAACGAAATGCTACAGTGACGCAATAATTACGATGTGACATCATACTCCCAAATTCACCCACACAAATCCAACATCTAAACACGGCCCAAGTTTGCTAAAGTGCAGGTGTCAAATTGGGTCAGATAATCACATATATGTGCATGCCAGTAACAGCGTCATGGTGCATAACTGCATTATGCATTGTTCTATATCACTCCATATCAACAGATACAACCGGCTACCGGTTCTATGACTATTTTATATTCATATCTGATATAATATTGCTGGCCCATGATGAGATCACTTGGCCAATGGAAGCACCCGGCAGATGATGAAATCGCAATATACTAGAGAAATTTTATAAACAACATGCCATGGTATCGAAAAAACTTAATGTAGTACCTGTTCAGCAACAAATATGATTGCAGACTTTGGTGCGTCCCTCTCAAGCAAGGATAGTAAGACATGCAACCTTTCCTTCTTAGTGCAGATCTGCACATTGATTGTGTTGTCATAGTCACCATGATTCAGACAGACTGAAGGGAAATCTAGGAGGGAGGAGGTCGGTTGTGGACCTAGTTGATCAGGAGGGACTAAATTGTGGGAATGAAAAAAAAACAGGGATAGAGAGCTTCTATATCCATGGCATTTGTTGAAAATTAGAAAAAATGTAAAATGGCTATGGGTAGGTGCCTACGGGGAGGTGCCATGCACCCCAGAAGTAGCTGTCGGTAACAATGTTAATATATGTTACAACAATGAACCTGTGGGTGGGCATGCCAATGGTAAGTACCTACGTTTGTGGGTAAGGGGTAGAAAATCGAAAGGTTTCTTGCATGAGCTAAAAGAGGAATTAGATGCACAATCATTAATTATTGTACAGAGAATTTGACATGCTCACCACATATTTGTGACGTAGGTGCGAAGGCATGGGCTGTACAGGGTTGACATGAACATGAACCACATCACTCTGCACCATGATGAGATAGAATATGCAAGGAAAAACATTAGCCTTATTTGAAGTATATAAAAAACTTCCAGAAGTTCTGTTCAGTAAAAGTTTATACAACCTTGGTCCACTTATGCTGTACACAGTCATGCAGAAAGCGATTGTGCTGAGGGATCGATGCACTTGCGAATACAGTTTGACGGCTGGAGGCTGCTGAATAAGAGGTTAATATTTTGCGAAGAGAGCTTACTTGCTTTGATGACCCAAAAATGAAATCAACCTTAAAAAAAACAAGGTTAGCCCCTTGGCAAATATACTGACACTAAATCAGCAAATGGAGCAAACTCTGCATGTAATTTGGTTCAAGATTGAACAAAATGGAGTGATGCCCTCACCTCATCGATAACTAACACTCTTAGGGATTGAAGGGTGAAAGCACGCCTCTCAACCATTTGACACAAGCTTGGCACCGTAGCTACAATTATTGCAGGGGGCTCTGCCTGGAAATTTATACCAATATTACAGCACGAAGACATTAGTACATCACAACAGAGAAAGAGGAAAACTTAAATAGCACTACCCTTTACAGGCCAGTATTAGAGAGTTCCCTTTTCATGTTATTCCTACCAACACTAGAACCACATAAGCATACACCGAATATCAGAGATAGATTTGGACCTAACCATCGAATGTCCTTTGTTATCCAAAACAAGTGGCCTTAAATAGTCAAGCATTAACATAGACATAACTCCACCAAATTATGGAGAGTATTACCTTGACCCAGCTCTTTTGCCTCCTGAGCATGCCACCATCTAGCAAAGCCATGACGGTGCAGGCCTTGGCTGCGAGTAATCTAGCAACCTTGGTGACCTTGAAGCAGAGCAATTACAGAAGCAAATCTGTCAAATAGAATGAAGAGGACAAGCAAAATTCCATGGCTAGCAGCAACAGTCACCTGTATGCCGAGCTCCCTTGTGGGAACGACAACCAGCGCTTGCACCGAGGACCTGTTGAAGTCGATGGCGGAGAAGACAGACAAGAGATACGCCAGCGTCTTCCCGGAGCCTGTCTACAGTAAGCTCGCAACCGTGAAATGAGGTAACAAGCAAAGAGCTCTTGGCATCGGAAACGAATGGGCAAGAAGCCTAAGGAGATCGAGGAGAGGACCACCTGCGCGTGGAGAATGCAATCTTGGCCGGACAGCAGGAGCGGCAGGGATTGCTCCTGCACCTCGGTGGGCACGACATACCCGACCTCCTCGGCCCTGAAATCGAAGAAATTTCAGCTGCTTGCTGCCTCCGCCGGGAAGAGGAAGAGGGCAATTTAATGGGATGATAAAGGAATGGCTGGGCCGTTGTGGGGCTCACCTCTGTAGGACGTGGTCCGGGACGCGGCCGGCGCAGACCTCGCGGAGGGTGGCGGCGGCTGTAACAGCGGCGGCGCGAAGTGGGCGGAGGCGGAGGTGGAGGCGCAGAGTGAACGAGGCGAGGTGGGTGCCGAGGGTGGGGGTAAGGTTGAAGGCGAGCGGAGGCGCGTGGCCGGAGGGGAAGGCCGCCGCCATGGCTGCCGCGACGCGACGGCCACGAGACAGCAATCAATCCCTTTCAGGTTGGATATTTGCTTCTTTCCTGTAGACTGAAGGATTGGCTGTGCGCGTGGCGCGCATCAGACGGCAGAGGCAACGATCGGACGGCGCCACCGCGGTGAACTGTGAATCTTTATAGATTCGACATGCGTCATTTTTCTTTTCCAATCCTTAACCCTTTATTAGTACGGACCTGTTTAATTCCCAGTCACATCGTCAAACTTCTAAAAATTCTCTCTCCAAATTTCACTATTCACCTATCACATCAAATCTCTCTCCTCATGCATGGAGTACTAAACGTGGGTAAATAAAAAAACTAGTTACATAGTTTTGATGTACACGACGAGACGAATCTTTTAAGCCTAGTTAGGTCATGATAGAACAATATTTACCACAATCAAACGAAAAGTGTTACAGTATCCGATGTGACTTTTTTACTTCACTTTTTACCTTTTTCCAGGAACTAAACGCCCCCTACGATATTCTCGTAATCTTCTTCAATTCTTCCTTTCTTAGATAGAAAAGAGAACTGGGTTTACAGAACAGACATGAGACCATCTCCGTTTTTTTTTGATACTTAGACCATCTTCGTTTGGTTTGGTGTCAGGAATGGCAAGCGACAGACCACTTCTGTGTATGAGTATGTGGCCACATAAAATTTTTTTGTGTATGAGTATGTGTTATGTGGCCACATAAAATTTGTTAGCTTTCAAAGATGCACACAACTATTTTAATTGGTATGATGGTATAGATAATGGGTCCGGATCCTATGCAACCAATAAAAACGAGTTCTTTCGAAAACTTTATGTACCAGCGAAAACCCTCCTTACCTCTCACGCTGGATCCACCTGGACCCACATGTCAACAATTTCAAAATTGATAGAGTTTTTTCATCCATGCATTTGTATACCCACCATTTTTTTAAAATCGGAACCTATATAATCTCGCCTGGTTTTTCTTTTTGGAAATCTAGCTCGACTCTTATTTTTTTGGAAAATTTAAGAGCAACTCCAACAACTTTTCTATATCATTTTCTACCTTAAAAAATAAAGAAAACAGGTCAAAACGCTTCTTCCAACAGCCTCGCTAGTTTAGAGACTCGTTATCTGCCTCGCCATACTCCCCCTTCCGCTCGCGAGGTGTGGCGAACGCGCCCCCCTCGCCAAACCTCTGAATCCCACGCCTCGTCTCTCCCGTCCCTCTTCTCACGCCAAACTGCCGCGCCGATGCCGTATCCGGCAGAACGAAGTGCTCCGCGGCGATGCTGGTAGAGCAGACTGCCGAGCGGGCTAGCTGGTTCACCCCACCCGCCGCCCGCCGCTGCTCGCGCTGCTCGCGCTGCCGCCGCCGGCCGCGAGCGCCGCCGCGGCCAGCCGAGCGCCGCCGCCCCGAGCTCCGATAGTCCGCCCGGCAGCCGGCGAGGCCACCTGCGCGGAGCGCCGCCGCCCCGAGCTCCGAGCTCCGCCCGCGCCGCCGAGCGCGCCCGCGCTGCGCTCCGCCCGCGGCCGGCTGAGCGCTGCCGCCCGAGCTCCGAGCTCCGCCCCCGGCCGTCCGAGCGCCGCCCGCGCCGCCCTCCTCCCGCGGCCAGTCGAGCGCCGCCGCCCGCGCCTGGCTCGCCGCCTGCCGCTCCCTGTGACGAGGAAGACGGAGAGGAAAACGAGGAGGAGTGGAGCTGGTTCGCTTGGTGGGGAGATAAGGAAGAAGATAAGCTATGACATGCGGGGTCCATTTAAAATAGAGAGTCTAGTTTGGAGAGTCTGTTGGTTTCCATTCATGAAAATGTGCGTTTCCATATTATGAAAAGGAAGAAAGACTCTATATTTAGCTAATATTTTGAAGAAGCTGTTGGAGTTGCTCTAAACCCGTACTTTTTTGTTGTTACCGGACTATTCTTTTTATTGGAAATTAAAGCCACACGCTCTTTTGTTTTTTTGAGAATTACACACTCTTTTGTTGTTACCGGAGATAATCACATGATTCAATTTCTTATCCCGCAGGGCCATAGCCCCCTAGCAAAGTCCAAAGACTAGCAAGAAACAAGCACCAAATTTTCTCTTCGAAATTGCTAATATGAGGAGACCACCATAAGTCGCACCAAGCAACAAAAAAAAACAATTCCAGCGGAAGTATCAAGCACATCAAAACTTAGAAGAGAAAAAAAAGGCCCACCTAAATATACTCACATTTGTAACCACGTCTATACACAATTATCCCGAATTGCTAATAGATAACAGATTACAGAGTTTTTCTCTATATAAATAAAGATCAATTATCTCAAAATTGATGTGCCTTTAGATTTGAGAATACCTAAAGCTCTCTATACATGAGAGAGCGAATAAATATAAAATATTTTTAAAAGTGTTTCGCACGATCGGTCTGTTTACCATTTTCCATTCAAGCGACACTGTTTTAGTACCTACATATCATCAATAAACGTCACATATCATCAATAAACGTGCGTGCCGCATGTGAGTTCTTGCTAATATATAAGATTAACGAGTCTACTCATAGTGCAATATTAGAGTTATCTTTTCCTCCTAATTATAAAGCAAATAACGTTTGGTACATCGTCTTACGTCATCCTGTCTTTTGCTTACGCCACTGATGGCGGGGAAACGGACGGGTGAAGGCCCGCCTCCACGTCAGCAGACAAGTTAAGTTTTAGTTTAATTTAAATGAGACAAAATAAGAAATTCAGGTATTACGATTTCATACTTCCATAATTCTTATATATTTATAAAAATTATGTTAATTACATCTACGTAGAGAATACCCCTGATTAAGAGTTCCAACATGAGTACATAAAAGGAAGATTGCATCATATGGCTGCCTATTACAAGACTACAAGAATAAAATAAATAGTCTTCAATCTTGTTGCCGTGGGTGAATGCTTGGCTTAACCTCAAACTTAATGAACATGACATATGCATTTATGCATGCATACGGAGCGCTTTTTATTTATATTTGACTTGATGAATGTATGTTCGACATATCACTACTAGCTAGTTGAATTACTTAGCAGATTGAGATACAATTGGTCAATAACTCATCATTATTTTATTTATATCCCTAATATATGTTAGGGACATGATATGGTGTATATTTCAGATAGCATGCATGCATGAGAGAGATTTTGGGATTATTTTCACAGGTAAATGCCCATGTAAGTTTGATCAGGGCATGATATTACGCCTGGCGTATTTGTTTTAATTTGTTTCTATCAGTGACAATGCCTGCGCCTATGCGCCGGACTTGCCGTAGCATAATTTATCTAGGCTGATGCTGATGCCATAATACTCTGGAGGAAGAGATTATATATGCATAGATTGTATATGTCACTGTTTAGTTTATTTTATAGTTTAACAAAGCATGCATAACTTCTCGTGGATGCAGTATAGTTAAGATGCAGACCTCAATTATCTATATTTGGCATGCATGGCACTAACTGATGAGACGAGCATGCGCGTACATGATGTAGTATGCCGAGGCCTCTTGTTTTCTGGCCAAGTTTGTGCATGTGGCAAGCAGCAGAAAATACATGTATGGAGCACGTATTTATATGGCTAAACACTTTCATGGCTTAACTGAATATAAAATAAGCAGGATATTGTATACACATGCTAGTTGGTTTTTAGCAAGTACTGAACTGATGAAACATAAGGCAATACATGCATGGTTGTTTTCTTTTACTCCATTTAATCTTTACAGATGATTATAATTTCTTTGATTTACCTCGCTCCACTTATTTTACGGCTGACATAACGGTGTGCTGCAGCACTTATGGACCGCACATGTACAGCAGGTGAGGCGAGTGTTAGATTTGCTTATATCTCTGCTGCATCTCATAGCAAGTACTCGTGATGATAGAGCCTGTAGATGAAGTGCAACGGGGAGATTATTTGACAGTTTTCACATGGATTTAGCACTTGCTCCTGAGTTCGTATCAACGGACCGAATCAAAGAGCAAGAGCTCATCCCATCCTGGCATTGTATCAACAGACCAAGTCGAAGATTGGGGTCTTCATACATCCCACCGTGATTTGTATCAAAAGACCAAACCGGCTCATGGGGCCTTGAAAGATCAGAGCAAGAGAGGAAGGGAGAGTTGACGACGAGGCAGCCGAAGTGCAGAACCGCCGAGTTAGAGAAGCGCCATGAGGCTTCTCACCTAGCAGCACGCCGGCGCACGCAGCAGAGCTTTGCCGGTGCAGCAGCGCTTCTTCTGGACCTTCTTCTCTTCTCTGTTTGCCTGGGCGCTCAGCGTTTCTGTAGAAGCTCTCGGACTTGGATTGTTTTGCCGGCAGCCTGACGGCACTCCTTGCTTTTTGCGTGAGCGCGGCAGCCTAGCGGTGGTGTATGTGTTTTCTTATGCCTCCTTGTGTCTCTCTGACTGTCCCTTGAACCCTCACGGTAGCCTGCTATTTATAGAGCAAGCGGCAGGGCAGTTTTGCCTGGTGTTTGGCGCTCGTCCATTTGATTTTTGTATCGCTAATGACGCCGGCGCGCTGCAGTTTTGGGTTACTTGACGCGCGCTGCATCCAGAACGTGGAGTTCGTGAATGTTTGAATTGCTTGGACTTGGTCAGGCTGGGTTCAAATTTGAACAGCACGTAACCGCTGCCGCGAGCAGTACGAGTACGCTACGAGAGAAATACGTACCTGGGCTAGATGTTCAGTAGGCCCAAATTGTATAATTAGCGTGGCCCCGTACTTTGAGTTGGCTCGATCCATGTACGTGTCTGTATATGCATTTGAGTGTACACAGCTTGCCATGTTAAATCCTTTCTATTTAATCAGTTGAGGGATGCTTAGCTTGCGTGTATCGTGTACATGCTACACTAACACGCGTGTGACCATGCATGATCAAGTTTATTCCCTTTCTTTTTTTTACTTCTTTGCACGTAATCATATATGGCGTGCTACCTTGTCTAATTAGCAAGATATAAATTATGTGTTCATATATTGTATTATCTTTCGTGACCATCATGGCATTATATTGATTTATCCTTTTTGGAGGATAATTATTTCATATGGTTTATTCATTTCATATTTGAATGAAATCCTAATCATCCATATGATTTTGTTTCTATAAATATCCCACATATTTTGGACCGAGCCAAAATTGGTGTCAACAGCCACCACCGTGCCTGAGTCTGCCAGGCCGACTTGATTCGATTGCGTCGCGGCGTCAGATGAGTGGAAGAGGATACGAAAACAGACGCAGTGGACCGGTCACAAGGAACACATGATAATCTCATCCTATGGCTGGAGTTGGGTTGGGCTGCAAGATCGGTTGGGCTTGTTGGCCTGTTAGCTTCTACGAGCTTGCAGCAACCCGTTGACATGAAAAAGAAGCCCTACTTGAACTCTTCGGATATGTTTGGTACAGAGGATGGGGCGGGACGGAATTGGACGGACCCTTTTTTACATGTGTTTGGTTACAGATCGCAGGAGGATGGAGTCGTCCCACCAGCGAATATCCGCTCCTTATGCGGGATGAGCCCGTCCGTCCAAAACGAGCGGGGTCATCCCCCTTCGACGCCGTCTCGCGCTCCGTCCTCGCATGAGGCCATGGAGAGGCCAGCGTAGGCGGTGCGGCCACCGACGCGCATCTCCGACGTGCTGCCGGATAGAGCGCCGCGGCAGCCGTTGCGCAGCTGGACATGGTGGCACTGCAGGCTAAGCTCGAGGGAGGGCGGCGCGCACGACCGTCGGCGTGGGAGGAGGCGGCGCGCACGGCCGCCGGCGTGGGAGGGAGGAGGCGGTCGAGAGCCGGGCGGCGGCGAAGGTTCCCACCGGAGGGAGGGAGCTCGTCCAGCTGAAGAGTGGGGCGGATAAGAAGACGATAATGCACCAAAAAAAAGAAAAAATAAGTTTCTATTGAGAATGATAAGTGGGTCCACCTATATGACATACGGGGGCAGCTGAGTGCTGTATATAACGGTGTTAAGGATCATCCATCCTGTCCTCTCAATCCTTCATACCAAATAAAAAACTGGAGCAACCTCATCCCTCTTAACGAAACACGAAATGGGATCATCCCATCCCACAAAACAGGGATAGGATCGAAGCGGGAGGTGGCGGCCGTCGTCGCCCAACTGCCCTGCTCTGCTCCAGCCGCCGCTTGGGCCCGCTGGCCACTCCGCTCCGGACGCCGTCTGGGCCCGCTTGCCACTGCGTGAAGCCCGCCTGCCCCCAAGCTTCATGCCCGCACCGCCGCTGAAGGGAGCTGCCCGCGCCGCCGCCGCGAGCTGCTCGCCCGGTGCGATATGGCCATCGAAGCTGCACATCAGCTTCACCTTCGATGGCACCGCCGCCTCGTCCTCGCCCCACGCTCGGGCTGCTAGTCCGGGCCCCAATCCACCGCCGCCTCGTGCTCGGCCACGTTGGGGGAGGAGAGGGGCAGCTCGAGCTCCACCTTCGCTGCCCACGCGTCACCGCCCGGGCTCCATCACCGGCCGCGTAATCAGAGT
>OAMR01001034.1:215189-230616 GCA_900205405.1 Echinochloa crus-galli
AAGAGCTAGTATACAGTATAACATTGAAGGAGGCGAGATATATATTTTTTAATAGGTATACTCATTTATTTCAGGAAAGGCCGTAGCCAGCTTTATATATAAAGCATCCGAAAGATACTGATAAAGCATACACCGCTCGAAAAGCAGTATCTAATAGACCCGTAATGGGACCCTCTAGGCCGCCCGCCAGAGATAGATAGAAACTACTCGCGACGAGCAAACTAAAAGGCCATGAGACCATTAGAACGTCGATTGGACCTGACCTTACGTGGAGCCTACAACTCCACCACCAACGGCAACAGGAAGAACTCCAAACAACGCCTTCAGGAAGGCAAAGGCGCGACGACGCCAGTGTTTGGTTTTCACCATGGAGAGCTTCACGAACCACCGTCGAACAAGACCCTGCAGACAACGCCCTCAAGAGGGAAGAGCAAATGCCGTTGCCCGACCAGTCCATTGGATCGAAGCTTACGCTTGAGGACCACCGCCCGACGAGCCGAGAGCGCCTGAACCGATTCCACTCGCTTCCATCCACCGTCCACCATCGCAGCCGCCGAAGCTCGCCACTAGGTTCCATATGCCCCCGATGGCAACACCCGACCCTTCGAGAAGGTTTGGGGCCCTCGATGACCCTAAATCTTCGGTCGTCTCCTCAATGAGACGACACCGTGCTTCGCAGGCTGAGACAGAAATTATGAACCCAGCGGTGGGGACTTGGCGGGGCTACGGAAATGGCTTCGTTGGCGACGCGAACACGTAGGCGGCACCACCGGCGAGGGTGATGCCACAGGAAGGGACCGGGACAACGGCCGGCGCCTCCCCAGACGCCGCCACCGTTGAGGAAACGCCAAGGCCAGCCCCAGCCTCGACCGGAGCCTTGAGCCAAGAAGCCGAGACAACGGGCCGCCACCACGGCGGTAATCGCAGTCGCCGCCCGCCTCCCCGGCCAGCACCGGCGTCAAGGGGCGCAAACCTAGGGGCCGAGCCCCCAGATTCGGCCGCCCCAGGGGCACCAAATCGAAGGTGGAGGCCCCCAGATCCGGGCCAGCGCCCCGCGCTGCAGCAGGACCGCGCCACACGCGCGCCCCGGCGCTGGGTCGCCGATGCCCCCGGCCCGTCGCCGGCCCATGCTCCGACGCCGCGTCGACCAGCACGCCGGCCGATGCCGTGCCGCAGCTGCGCTGCCGTGCCGCAGCTGCGCGGCGACCCACCGGCCGCGCACCTCCACCGACTGTGCGCGACCTGCCCGGGCCACCACCCGCCCCCACGCACCCGCCATGGTGTCGCCGCCGATGGCCGCAACATGGACGACGCCCCGCCAGATCTGCGAGTTGCAGCCGGTGAACCGCCCCGCCGCCGCCCTCCCATGGGCCGCCGGGCTTCCGGCGACAACCTCCGGCGGCGGCGAGGTGTAGGGAGGGAGGGGAGGAAGGTGGTGGAGGTGGCTGGTTTAGCCGCCCGTGCCGCCCGACGGGGCGACGCGGGGGCGGGGGAAGACAGCCTGCTCGGCGTCTGAAAGGCCAAGGCGCTAAAGGGCTTCCGAGTACATTCATCCACACATACAGGAGATAAACTTCATGCACCTACATCCACACAGCACCGGGTTTCCCAACCGGTGCTATTGTTTCGAGGCTAAAGGTGCCCACCTTTAGCACCGGGTCAAATAACTGGTGCTAAAGGTGGGGGAACTAGCTAAAAATATTTGCATATTTGCGTGTTGTGGGATTCGAACTCGAGACCTCTTGGCTCGCGCGCACCCACCTAACCATCTCACCTACGCAGCGCACGTGATAGGATAGAAGATGCGCTTCTTTTAAATGTAGCATGTGACACTCCATTAGCACCGGGTCGTATTTACGAACCGGTGCTAAAAGGCCTTTAGCACCGGGTCGTAACATCACCCGGTGCTAAAGGGTCACCCTTTAGCACTGGGTCGTAACACCACCCGGTGCTAAAGGAGGGGGACCCTTTAGCCCCGGGTCGTAACACCACCCGGTGCTAAAGAGGGACTTTTAGCACCGGTTTGTGTTATCAACCGGTGCTAAAGGGTCCCCGGAGGCACCCCAATTTTACGTCTGGTGCTAATGTTGCATTAGCTCCGGTTCTTGAATGCACCGAGGCATATAGAGGGGCGGATGATGGATTTTCTGGTAGTGGCTCACCATGATCATCATTAAACGTGTTCATACAAGTTGTTACAAGTGCAATGCTAGTTCACCCTGCAGATCGACAAGTTGCTAGTTGCTACATTGCTGCTGCTATTACATTCATAGACAGCAGATACGAATATCTTAAGCTACATTCTAGAAGTCTTGCAAAATAAGCATCAGGCTACCATAGTTGCGATGCACATGTAACTAATGTCACAATTCAAAATTCACCGAAAATGTTCTTCAATGGAGAATATTCTAACCAGTATATAAGTTCTGAAGAGACAAATATGTAGCTGTTGCAATAGACATGTACTCGTCCATGCATACCAATAGATCACCGCAATTATTATTAAATCCTAGCAATTGAGGCAACCGATGCCATAGATAACAACGTTAATCCAACATATTCGCAACCGATGCCATAGATAACAATGTTAATCCAACATATTCTGCTAATATGTGTGAAATTTTGAGACTCATAAGTTCTTTCTTTTGTGGACTAAAGGTAATACCTAAAAAATGCACTCACTATAATATGTAGAAACTATTTGAATCCACCGGCTAATTGCTAACCAATTAATTTTAGCTGACCAAATTAGATCTATACAATACCGTGCATAATTTTTTTTGGAAAAGTCCAAATTACTTCCCTCAAGTATAACCAAAGTTTGGATAACCCTTTAAAGTAATTCTTGGTTTAGTTTACCCCTAAACTATGTCATTTGGTTCAATTTACCCTTAACATAATTTGTCTTTTTTGTTTCTTCATGCACAAGTGGAATTTAAAGTTTAACTTTTGAAAAATTATAGCAGATAATATAATAAATTTTTTGTCATTGTTTTGTTTTGATAGGGTAATATATTTAATAATAAAGTTATCCTTAAAATACAATATTATATAGGAAGTAGTGATGAAAAATTCGTAAAATATTTTCTAATATAGATTGTGATGTTCACTACTCCTTGCAAAGTCTCAAATTAAAATTCATCTTGTGCATGGAGAAACGAAAAATATAAATTGTGTTAAGGGTAAATTGAACCAAATGATATGGTTTAGGGGTAAATTAAACCAAAATATAGTTAAGAGGGTTATTCGGACTTTCGCTATATTTGAGGAGAATTTAGATTTTTTTTCCTTTTCTTTTGGATCCAAACAGTACCGTGCCGTAATTCCAAACAGTGCGTGCCGTAATTTTTGCTCAAGGACACCGACGTGTACCTACAAAGACAAAGTTATACACACTGCTAGAATGCTCTAACACATGATTTTTCTTTTCTTATTACACACTGCTTTATTTTTTTTAGCTCTTACACACTGCTTTATTTGGTGGTGCTTAATCGGTACTCCTATTGCGTGTTAAATATTAAACACTGTACACTATACATGACAGATGCATACTTGATGGCATTGTGTAATACTCGGCAAGCCGGCCGGCATGAACAAGCAGCTCGAGAGGGAGAGCTAGACGACTGCCGGGAACGGGTTCAGGCGAGCAGTGGGGCGGAGCACAAGCGGCTGCTTCCGAGCGCACACCAGCCCGACGCCGGACTCCTCCATGTCTACCACGCCGCCGGCAACGGGGGCCCAGTCGAAGCACTGCACGAGCGCCGCGAGCACCGCCGGCACGGACTGCTGCGCGAGCCCCGCGCCGGGGCATCCCCGGCGGCCGCCGCCGAACGGAATGAACTGGCACTGCTGGCCACGCGGCTCCAGCCCCGCCGCAGCGGCGCCGCCGCCGCCGGGCATGAAGCGCTCCGGCCGGAACGCCAGCGGGTCCTCCCAGAAGGCCGGGTCGCGGCCGATGGCCCACACGTTGATGAACACCGCCGTCCCCGCCGGCACCGTGAACCCGCCGCCGACGGCCATCTCCGCCGCCGACTCCCGGTGCGCGATCGGCGCCCCCGGGTGCAGCCGCAGCGTCTCCTTGAACGCCGCCTGCAGGTACGGCAGCCTCGGCAGGTCCGCCTCTCCGACGACCCGGCCGCCGCCGACCGCCGCGTCGATCTCCTCCCGCACTTTGCGCATCGCCTCCGGGTGGTTCATCAGCTCCGCCAGCATCCACTCCACCGTCGCCGCCGATGAGTCCGACCCAGCGGTCACCACGTCCTGATCGATGCACCGCGCCGCCGTTTGTTAATGGATGAAACATGACGATGAACCATGGCGGACGGTGAAGGTGAGAGAGCTCTAGCTAGCTTGCTTACAGTGATGAAGGCTTTGATGTTGTCCCTGGTGAGCTTCACCTCCGCCGCCGGGTCCTCCGCCTTCTCCAGCAGGAGGTCCAAGAGGTCCTTGCTGCCCTTGCCGGCCTTGCCCTCCTGCTCAACAATGGCACCGCCGCGGCCATGCTCCCGCCTGTCCGCCTCCTTGTGCCGGATCATCTCCTCCAGCAAGGCGTCGAACCGCCGGTGGACGCCGGCGGCCGTCCGGCGGAGGCCCTGGAAGTCCCAGCCGCGGCACAAGGGGACGTAGTCCTCGACGTTGAAGGCGCCGAGCAGCGCCGTCACGGCCTTCACGAGGCCCTGCGCCTCGTCGGCGACGCTCGCCGGCGCGTCGCTGGCGACCATACGGATGATGGAGGCGTTGGAGAACCGGATGAGCTCGCGGGTGAGGTCCACCGCCGCCTCCCCGCGGTCCGCCGCCGCCAGCACGGCGCGCAGCAGCGCCGCCAGGCAGGCGCGGCGGACGGGGCGGAGCTGGTCGACGGTGCGTGGGCCGATCACCTCGGAGACGCAGAGCCGCCGGAGGAAGCGCCACTGCGCGCCGTAGGGCGTGAAGGCGAAGCCGGCGGAGCCGTAGGAGAAGAGGCGGGCCAGCGCGGTGACGGGCCGGCCCGAGATGGCGGCGTCGTGGGTGTGGATGAGCTCCCTGGCGACGTCGGCGGAGCTGGCCACGACGCAGTGCGTGGAGCCCAGGCGGATGTGCACGAGGGGCCCGAGCCGGGACGCGAGCTCGTGGAAGGTGCGGTGCACCGGCGGCCGGAGCAGGTGGAGGTGCCCGATCACGGGGAGGCCGCCCGGCGGGCTCGGGGGAAGACGGCGACGAGGAGGAGATCGCCATGACGACGAGACCAAGTGGCTCAGGGAAAGAGCAACAAGGCCGGTGAGCACTGCCAGCAGCAGGATGGCTATTGAATCGCCGGACAGGAGCATCATGCTTGGTACGTGTAGTGGCTGCTCCACGGCCTTGGCTAGCTCAGCTCCGGCATCGACTATATACTAGTCTAACGGTGTGCAGGATGGTTCGAGTGTCTTGTAGAGCTATAGAAAACGTGTTGTTACTATACATGCGTTTAGCATGGGAATCGATTATTATATTGTGACTCGTGAGCTTCGATAGAGCCGTGATATGATGCGGGGTCGGGGCGGGAGGGGCCCTTTTCAATGATGAGATCGACATGCGTTTTTAGCATGGCAGTTAGTTTTTGGACTTTTCGATATGTTTAGCATGACAATTAGTTCTTGGATTTGGCGGCAGTAGCTCTGCACTAGTATACCTAAAAGTACGTCTCCAATGATCTAGCTTAGATTCTAGTTGAATTAATATTTTAGTATTTTACCGTGTCCTCAACGGTGCAGAAAGCAAAAGACTAGTGCAGAGCTAGAGAAAAGAAGTCTCTAATGTTTCAGGATGCACCTCTGTCTCAAAGCATTAGTCTTAAATAAAGATGGCTCTCCATTTAGCCATATCCAGAGAGCCTTTTGTACCTCTTTGAGTATATGGGAGGAAGTAATTTTTTGTTTTTTTGCCATAATTGGAGAAAAACACCGCCAGATTAGTGTTAGGAGTTCGGGTTCGGGGTTGTCGGGAAGGGCTCCTTTGGCCTGCAGGCTTAGAGGGATTGCCGGGGGCGGCAACCGGCCTGGCGGCGGCGGTGGATCGAGGGTGGCGAGGCGAGGCGATGGAGGCCCGGGCAAGTGGGTGAGCGGGGTTGGCAGCGGAGGAAAGCTTGTCGCGTGACCCTCGCCGGAATTGAAGTGGAGGTGGGAGACGGTGCGGTGGCGTGATCGCCGCCGGCCGTGGGCGGTAGTGGAGACCGGGGGTGGTAGGCGATGGTTGGAGGAGGGGCATGCAGATCGGAAGTGCAGATGGTTGGTTGGAGAATTGAACACTGCGCGAATAGTATCCTTGTTTATATAACTGCCCGCTGAAAGCATGATATAGTGATATAAGTTCTCGGCACCTTCCCACTAAATATCTCTTGGCGTAGGGATCTTCTTAGGAACAAGTTAGTAATGTGGAACAAACTTCTTTCGCTAATTATTAACATTGTTTTAGAGCCAAGATGTAGACAAATTTTGATGGATCCTGCACTAGAATGGAGAGTTTTTAGTAAAGTCTTGTTATCTGGCATTGATTCATGCTGAAATCCCGAAATCCTAAATATCAACAAACGACTCTGAAAATTAAAAACCCCCCTTAGAATAAAAATATTTTTACGATATCTTTGTAGGGATGTCATCTTAACCAAGGATAATTTAGCTAAAATGTAACTGGTATGGTATGGCAACAAGCACTATTTCTTCTGCCACAACAATGAACCAATTCGACATGTGTTCTTTAGTGTCGGTTTTCTTATACTGTCTGGTCTGTGATTCATGCGGCTAGTGGTCCTACATGGCTGGTACTTGGCTGACACGGGGATCAAAACAAACTTCTCTTTGCAGATTATCTTCTCAATTACACATTATCTTTGTACAAGAGGCGGTCTATCTTTCGGATCTAGGGTCATTAGCATGTTTGTTTTCCCCTTTTTTCTTTGGTTGAGTGCTTCAGTCAGAGGTTAGGAGTATTTCATGTATCATCTCGTTGTATTTAAAATTAATAAAGCTTCCTATCTCTACTCCTAATAATCCCGTGCTCAGGAACCGCGTGGTGCGACTCCGTGGGTCTGCCTCCCCTTCCGTCTGCCTGCGATCACGCGCGCCATCGAAATAGAATCTATCTACCTTGCTTTCATTTTTGCCCATGTACTCTCATGTAACTGTGTGCTAGCTCACTTAGAGTGACATGGATGGAAGCCTAGGTTGGTTGTATGGTCTGATGTGCTCACCAAAATCCATAGAAATTATATTACTTGTTAGGTCATTGTTGCTATCCTAGGCCTACGGGTGCTTTACCACCAAGAGCATCTTAGTATTTATAATGCTGCTTCATTTAAGCCATAAGAAAAATTCTGTTGTTCATGCCTCAAATGCTACTATTCCTTCTGTCCAGAGTAAAGCTTAGATCCGCTATGTTGCCTATGCAACATACTATTGATTCTCTTGCTGAAGGGAAATGTTGTGTCAACCTTTTCAGGCATCATATTATGAATGCCTGGCTGTTGTCTTCGTTAGCTTTGAGAGAATTCTTTTTTCTGCCAAGAACCACAGCAAGTCAGCAAGTACGCCTCGAGCAAAGGGTTTTATCTCATCTCCATTCTAAAAGAAACTCATTTGCACCACATGAATTTCGCAAAGTCTTTGCTTTCAAAATGTCTTCTGTCGTCCATTCCAGGGGTTACAGTCCATTTAGTCATTTTCACTATGCTTTCATTGAAATTATTCACTATATAAAATTGATTTCTTCCATTGGGCAGTTCCGAAATGAGACGAAGTATTCTTATGTTTTATTTCCTCCAATAGATAGTTTCAGACGTGGGAAGAAGCAGGGAGGCTTATCAAGGTGCTCGACTCCCTCAGTTGTGAAATACTGTGTTGAGAGCAGGAAGTCTTATTCAGGTGCTCATTTCTGCCTTAGATTTAATTTCTCATATTAAATCTGCATGACCTAATCTTCATGTATCAATTACTCAAATCAATGGAGTAAACCATATGGCAATGGAATAAGCCATGCTGAGATGATGTCCTCCATCCTCCTGCCAGATCAGTAGTCTGCGAATGTTATGGGAAATCATGCAGTAAGGCACAAGGCAGCTTGATGGTGAACTGGTAGGAATTTTATGGGCTTGTTGGTTTAAATAGATAGGTGAAGCGGAAAAGTATGTTACTTATCTGATATAAAAGTAGTAAATGGGATTTCGGGGATTATTGCTCTGACTTTTTCGGTTAACCTTGGGCCATATCATCCTTTAATTTGTTTATCCTGTCCATAGCTTGACAGTGATGATTAGTTGATTACATCATAGCTGTTGTCCAATGGTAGTAAGCGTCAAACTTATAACTGCTGTACGGTTCCTCTTAAAGTCACATGAAACTTGCTTTTTCTTGATACGTCTGTTGCTTTCTGAAATTTTAACTTTTTTGTTACTCTCAAAACATTTTATGGGGTACGTGAACCAAGCTATGTTTTGGATGTCGTTGTTTCTTTCTGATGACTGTCCACCATTTTCAGGTGTGGTACTAGAGAAGAAAGAGGCTGGCCAATCAGCATCACGAGTCTGTGGACAGTTCGTGAAAATATCGAAAGTCCATGTGAGCCCTCTTTGTTTCTCATGTGGTTGTACGCTTCATGCTTGCTAGGCACAATTGGCTCTTCACCATAGCTGCCTTCTACTTGCAATAGGACTCGATGGCCATTGCTAATCACCATTTCAAGACTGCACTTGGAACAAGCAACCCATATGTGAAAACGTGAGTTACCTTGTCTGTGATTGTCTATTTGACTTGGCTCTTGTCCTGAATACTTAAATTTCATTCTGAATTCAGGTTGTTGAAGTTCCAAATGTCTCTTCAAGGATATTGATATAGGAAAAGTAAGTTCTGAAACTACATTTCTGACATAAGTATGCCACGTGAGAGATACCTGCAGACTAATTTCATCTGCAAACTTGCATATGAATTGTGAATAACTTGTGCTCAGAAAAATTGCACAGTTAGGGCAAGGCAGTTGCGGCTCTATCGGGACAAATAGAGAAGATTGTGGCATGAAGGAGGTGGAAACACTAAAATATTCATTAAACCATCTGAAGAGCAGGTGTGTCTAACTATGTATCTACCTTGCTTTCATTTTTGCCCATGTACTCTCATGTAACTGTGTGCTAGCTCACTTAGAGTGACATGGATGGAAGCCTAGGTTGGTTGTATGGTCTGATGTGCTCACCAAAATCCATAGAAATTATATTACTTGTTAGGTCATTGTTGCTATCCTAGGCCTACGGGTGCTTTACCACCAAGAGCATCTTAGTATTTATAATGCTGCTTCATTTAAGCCATAAGAAAAATTCTGTTGTTCATGCCTCAAATGCTACTATTCCTTCTGTCCAGAGTAAAGCTTAGATCCGCTATGTTGCCTATGCAACATACTATTGATTCTCTTGCTGAAGGGAAATGTTGTGTCAACCTTTTCAGGCATCATATTATGAATGCCTGGCTGTTGTCTTCGATATGCATTTTGGAAGAAGCTATTTGAGGATTATATTGGCAAGCTCTAACATCAACGTCTTTGGTGGAAAATGAAGAAATTCCATGCAATCGAATGAAAGGGCAAAGGTTGATAAGATAAGGTGTGGACTCTCATTCTCAGTGGACATTAAAGTATTGGCCTCATCATGCTATGGTCTCATTGGCCGCAAGCTGCCGCTCTCGCAGGGAGCGAATCGGATCAGCAGAGCACTTCGGGTTCGAAGTATCTGTCGAGCGTCCCTTTGTTCTGCCCTAAACATCTGGTTCCATGGAATCAAATCATCTCTCGCATCCGTTTCTTTGCCTTGTCTGCACAAGATTGAAACCTGGACACCCAACCAAATACGGAGGACTTGACAGTTCGCCATCGCACTCCGGCGCGGCGGCGTTCGTTCCGTTCGCGCCAACCTCAACGTCGGTCTGGGCGGCGAACCCATAGTCAGGCCACCCCCGAGCTCTCAGTCTCTCACTGTCTCACGGTCGCTGCTGCAGGCTGCGTCAGGGGCGGCGTCGCCGGCGCACTGGCGGCGAACGGCAAGCGGTCTCGTGGTCGATTCCGAGGACCGGAAGAAGAAGAAGGAAGGAAGGGTCCCCTCCCCGTGTGTCATTATCCGCTGCGATCTTGGCCACACGTGTCTGATCCGACGTCTTGCAGACAACCCAGGGTGGTCGTTATTTCATTTACCGACCACCCCTGGGGTCAGGCGGCGCAACCGCGCTGTCCTGTCCATCGGCGAACGTTCTGATGTACTTTACGCGCTCGCTCTCGCTCGCCAGCCGGCCCAGCTGTGCCCGCTGCCATGGACGCCGAGACGACACAAGCATGCCGTCGGGCGTCCCTCGTCGCCGCCGCACCTGCGCCGATGCCGTCTGGACTTCACCGCGAGCTGCCGCTCTCGCAGGATCAGGAGGTCCGCCGGCTGGGGTCGTCTCGAGAGCGCGCGTCGCGCTCGCTAGCTCCTGTCATGTCCTGTCTCCCGGCGCGCCGCACGCCCGCACCTCGGCGTGATGGGGTTCGTCGGCGTGGACTAGCTCCCACCAACCAAGGGATGATGTGCCAAATGCTTCTCGACGGTGAGGCCGTGCGCCGTCCGGTATGCATTCTCGGCGCAGTGAATGATGCTCTCAGGACGTGCTCTCAGGACTCATGAGAGATAGAGGTCAAGTGCATCATGTGAGTGAATCCAGAAAAAACTTGAGCTCTCGTTGCGGTGCAGATGAAAGCTGGTTTTTTCCCCTTCCCTCAAAAGGAACAGACGAGCACGCAGCACGTACTGCCAAGCTTCAGACTCGTATCAAATGCAAACGTTTTTTATCGCCCGCAATTGACGACATGGGAGCACCAACCAAATACGGAGGACTTGGAGCTCGCCATCGCACTCCGGCGTGGCGGCGTTTGTTCCGTTCGCGCCGACCTCAACGCCGGTCTGGACGGCGAACCCATAGCCGGCCAGGCCTCCCCGAGCTCGAACTCACGGTCGCGGCTGCTAGTTGCGTCAGGGGCGGCGTCACCGGCGCACTGGCGGCGAACGGCAAGTGGTCTCGTGGTCGAGCCGGAAGGGAGGAGGAAGAAGGGTCCCCTCCCCATATGTCTTAATCCGCCGAGATCTTGGTCGCATGTATCTGATCCGACGGCTGTGAGGCAATCCAGGGTGGTCGGTATCTCAAATACCGGTCTCTTATACACATCTAGATGTGTATAAGAGACAGACACTCTCTTTCCTCGTTAAATTATGGCCACATCAGCTCATTGATCTATATGGCAACAAAAAGACAGCTATTTTCCGTGGATTGTACATGACCTGAGTGAAGCTTTCACGATGTGGCGTTTTTGGCTGCAGCCAGCAATTGGGTGTGGGGGCAGGTAAATTGTTTGCACTAGAAGGCGTATCAATGCTCATGCTACCCATAGTAGGGGAAAAAACGGTGCAGTAAGGCAATATATTACAAAATAGCAGCAAGCAGGGGGGCAAGTAAAAAAACAAGTACATAAAAAAACAAGCACACAACATCGGCAGTCCGATCATACACTGCGCATGAAGCCTTCGGGTTTGAATACGCATATTGCTTCATATTTTGAAAGAAAGACACGTACACATTCTTATATCCATGCATATAAAAGCAAATACGGGTACACGGTCGCTGCGATCATCTTTGAGAGACCAAAACATCATGTCTTAAGATTTATGAAGCTATCACAATCACCAGACACTTTCGCTACCGTTAGGACATGTATAACTATCTATGTAAAATAACTGATATAGCCATCATTTAATAAGGAAAGAGAGGATCGTTGCCTACTATCTCGTCTACTGATTTGGCTCGTGCTCCCATGTAAAACAATAGTAATCAGAGTGGGTATTAATTGTTATATAGACGGCTAAATAGACAGTCTATTGTAGAGCTGTCTATTTAGTTGTCTGTGTGTGTTAAGAGGGTGCTTGGATTCAAGAGACTAAAATTAGTCTGACTAAAATTAGTCTCTTTGAGATGCTAAAGTTTCAAGCACCCCTGACTAAAGAGGGGCTAAAACTAGTCTTGAGACTAAAATTCTTTAGTCAGGGAAATCCCTACTAAAATGTGGATTAGTCCTCTCTCTCCTCATTTAATTCCCCTCATTTAACACAGACCATCCCCTCCTATTCGCTGGCGCGTGTGGGAATGCGACCTGGGCCACAGAGGATTAAGGGAGGGGAGGATAATAAATGCTCATTTAGTCCCTTTAGTATTTGGATCCAAGCATGGGTGAGACTAGCAAGTTTTAGTCCCACTACTTTTAGTCATGGGACTAAAACGAATCCAAGCACCCTCTAAATGGACATCAAGTGTCTGAACTGTTATACATGTCTTTAAGAGAATAAGAGAATAGTTTTAGCAAAAAATGCGAATCACATTGAGTTCTGTGTACAGTTTGATTTAACTAGGACATGCAAGTCAGCACATGTACGTTCCAACGAAATGCGACCATGAAAAATAACAAATTGACATCGATGACATTGGGGCATAGCACATGTGCATCGACCGTCGACCGGACACGATAAGGATCCGATGTTATGTAATCATGTGAAAGATCAATACGGTTGAGTAAACTATATGCGAGGAAATCATGACAAATTCCAACAGAAGCATGTCTTAGTGGATGCTTAACTACTAATCAACCTCTGTGAATTGTAATGATATATCTCCAACTCTTGAAAATTGCAATAGTACCGATCCAAATAACCCTATATCTACCTGTCTTGTTCCTTTGATTGTAGGTACTCAAACTACATCCAGTTGGAGGGCACAATATGCTGATTCTAAGGAACGAAGAGGCAAGGAGAGAGAGCCCAGTCTGTAATGTCTGGTGAATATAGAGAAATAAAAGGAACAAAAAAGGAGCTGCCGTTTCCTGACCCACTGCTTAATGGATTTAATGAATTTGCTATATGGTGATATATATTTTACTGGCACAATAAAACAATGATAGTTCAGTTTTTTTACTAATGAGCATGCGGGCTTGAAGCTAAAATTAGGTTAGTCATTTGTGACCCCTTTAGTCATAGCATATACATTAGAATCAATCACGGTTTTGTAGCCCACTATCTATGTCTTTGCGAAAAACAAAAGTACTAACTTTTATGAACTTCGTTGTGATCCTACAGCTGTCAAAATTGAATTTTTCGCGTGTTCTATTTATCTTTTCTTCATGTATCATACCCGTAGCAACGCACGGGCACGTACCTAGTTTTGAAAAAAGAATGGGCAAAGCTTTGTAAGTTTTTTTTGCTCCGAACAATATATCTTTGGGCCACCCATATATATACAAAGGATGAGCACATCCGAACACAGGCTGTGTTTACTTCCATCAAAAACCTAAAAATTCTCTCTCCAAACTTCACTATCCACCTATCACATCAAATCACATCAAATCTCTCTCTTCATGCATGGAATACTAAACGTGGGCAAATAAAAAAACTAAGTACATAGTTTTGATGTGCACGACGAGACGAATCTTTTGAGCCTAGTTAGGTCATTATAGGACAATGTTTGCCAAAAACAAACGAAAAGTGCTACAGTGCGCTACAGTGTTCGATGTGACATTTTCACCAAACTTTCTCTTCTACTTTTTGGAACTAAACACACCCACAGTCATCCCTTTGTCAATAAAAGCACGGCAAACGATTCAGCCCCAAATCTCAGGGTCTCATTTTCTCTTATCAAATAGTACTATATAAATCCGGCTAAGTTTCTTTGTCAAACCTAATGGGAGGACAAACAAAATCAAACGGTGGCCTAAAGGTGTGTGTGGCTAACGCGTTTGATGTGGAAAATCGTGGAGGCCCTTTGTCGTGAGTCAGGTGGTCGACGATTTGACTGTGTACCGATCTCTCTCTATATATATATATAATGGACCGAATAATGCTACAATACAAATCAATCAACTATATTGCCTTATGTGTGACCGTAACTATTGCTTCCGTAGTCTCCACAGTGATCATGAGCAGAGCGGAACCATTTTGGCTGCGTACCAAGTCTATCGCATGTGGCCATACCTAGCTATAAGAGTATATATAGAGAGATCCATGTCGCCCAAAGTTTCGGTGCCCTGTGAAGCTTATGTGCGCGTCATCTTGTGCGGATGCGGCACGTGATTTGTGGATCCGTCATTGCACTCTACTAGCACACGCGGCACGTGCGCACGCATGTGTGTATATAGAGCTTTAGCCATTCTCAAATTTAATTAGAGTCACTGCAGCCATGCTACCTTCATCCGTCGCTCCATCTCTGACTCCATTTCTTGGAGCTTTGAGGCCTGGGCGGCAACCGTTTGCTCTAGGTCCCTTACCCTCTGCTCATATCCGGCCTTCTTCCTCGAACGGCTTCTATAGGTGGCGGCGTGCTCTTGGAAACCTTTCTTCCATGAGATGCTTGTGCCTACGCCGCGCGTCCGTCCAGGATGCTCCTTGTTCCCTAAGGCATAGGTTAGGTCATCTCTGTCTCTATCAGCAACAATTTCTCCCCTCTCAGATGCCCTGAGGATCTCGAGGAGACGCTGAGCTAGTTCTCGCAAGTCCTCGGGAAAAACTAAGGAGCCGTCGATTGGGCTTAGGGTGCCTCCATGACCATAGTACCCATCCGACGAGCTGTTCTGAAATTGCGTCGATTCTTTCTTTCTCTAGACACTCTTCCTTCAGCTTCACCATCTATAATTTACAAATGAGTGAAAGATATTGGCACCGCCAAATTGGAGACAATAATTGTGCACTTAATAATAATGGAAATGTGTACATACCATGATATCATGCTGTGTAATCTTTTTATGCCCCCAGTTCAGCATAGATTGGAATTATTGGTATGCACATAAATTATTTCCCGGCCCCTGTTTGGCACACTGTCGACCAAAAGAAATTAAGTAAAATTCATATAATATATTAGCCGAGGCCTACATGTACAAATTACTTGCTTACCGGAAAGCCAATGTTCCATTTTAGTGTTTCATGTTGAATTCCCGGGTGTTCTTGACGGAATTGAATCCAGGCCCTGCGAACAAAAAAATTGAGTTAAGTCATTGCGAGTGTAAGGGGTGAATTAAGTAGGGGAAAATATACATCACCTTGTCATCATGTCCATGATGTCCAACACTTCATCCATGGTCATTGGTTGGGTTACACTTCCCCCAGGAGTTGTTCTCTGGATAGTCCAGTCTCGGCCTCAAATTCTGCTAGGCGTAGCTCGTGCGGAGTTGACAATGGAGCCAAGGGCTGCTGAGGTTGCTGGCCAAGCTGAGGAACCTTTTTGGATGGGCCCGCCTCCTTATCCGCAGCCTTCCGTTTCCGGCGAGATTTCAGTAATGAGCGGTCATAGTCTGTTACTATTACTTCCTTCTGTTGACCCTTGCTCAAATTACCGGGGTGGGAAATCCCTTTAGCACCGGGTTTCCCACC
>OAMR01001034.1:231433-256471 GCA_900205405.1 Echinochloa crus-galli
GGCGACTGTAACATCCCAGATTTTTCTAGAATGTTAGTGAGAACACTGACCGAGTTTTGTTTCTCCATCACCTCCGGGTATGTCAAGTTCCAAGTCTTCCCATTTGGTGACGACTTGCTCCACCTCAACAGGTACGTAACCATGTGGAATGTCATTGCAGTGCCATTTTTGCCCTTCTTCCACACGTTTGGTCATACCGTATGCGACCTGATAATTTAGTAGCCACAAAGAAAGTTAGTAAATGAATGTTATTTACGGTGAAATGTATGTAGTACAAACTAAGGTCGCATACGTACCACCACAGTAAGGTTCTTCTGCCTGACGACAAGCTCGCACGCGGTCCGTTGATTATTTCATCCACGGGGTAACGGACCGGTTCGGCGGCCTGTGTGGAATCGTGACTGCTTTGATATTGTTGTGGAGGGCTAATAAGGGCCGTGTCTTGGAGAGGTGCATGCTCTGTCGGCTCGGTCCCGCCTGCGGCTTGTTCGAGAGGTGCACGCTCTGTGGAACCGGTCCCGCCAGTGGCTTGTTGTATCTGCAGCCATGCTACCTTCATCCGTCGCTCCATCTCTGACTCCATTTCTGGGAGCTTTGAGCCCTGGGCGGCAACCGTTTGCTCTAGGTCCCTCACCCTCTGCTCATATTCGGCCTTCTTCCTCGAACGGCTCCTATAGGTGGCGGCGTGCTCTTGGAAACCTTTCTTCCATGAGATGCTTGTGCCTACGCCGCGCGTCCGTCCAGGATGCTCCTTGTTCCCTAAGGCATAAATTCATATAATATATTAGCCGAGGCCTACATGTACAAATTACTTGCTTACCGGAAAGCCAATGTTCCATTTTAGTGTTTCATGTTGAATTCCCGGGTGTTCTTGACGGAATTGAATCCAGGCCCTGCGAACAAAAAAATTGAGTTAAGTCATTGCGAGTGTAAGGGGTGAATTAAGTAGGGGAAAATATACATCACCTTGTCATCATGTCCATGATGTTCTGTAGTTTTTCTTTTGGAGTGTGCAACGAATCAAAGACGTTCACGACACCCCGGTCAGGACACAATATTATTAAGAACCAGTGGAATCTGTGCACATGTATACATTATAATCAGAAATGAAATAATACACAGACAGTATAAGAAGAAGCCTGTGTATGTACTCACTCGATGTTGTACGGGATTAGTATGGAGTCGCAGTAATTTTGTTTCTTAATATATTTGTATAGGTTTCCATATGTTTCCTCAGGATTCATCAATATCATTTCTTCACTTATCCTTCGAGGATCCACGAAACCAACGTCATATATTGAGGATCTCCGACATTTTTGAATCTCCATTCTGCATATGTTAAGCAATAAATAAAGCCCGCGTCAGCATAGATTGGAATTAATGTTTTCAAACTGTGAATTATAAGCAACAACAAAGTACTTACAGTGTCCAACATGTGATCAAATCCACGTCCATGGCGTCGCGGTGGTACAGCTCATATATATCATTAAACCTGAGCCAGACAAAATCCGCGTCACCATTGTAGAAGTCTTGGTCCTTCACGCCTACTTTTATCATGCGCCGTTTATTCCTTCTTGATTCTTCCAAATACCAGTCATGGAATCGGCGCATCTTCGTCTGTAGGTTGCTCTCCATTTCAGGAGGGACCATAGGCTCGCCAAGCTTAAACGGCCACTTCAGCGTTGTGTTTACAGGCACCTCTTCTTCCCCCAGGACTTGCGCTCTGGTTAGTCCAGTCTCGGCCATTACTCGTTGAATGTTAAGCTCGTCCAGAGATGGCAATGGACCCAAGGGACGCTGAGGTTGCTGGCCGAGCTGAGGAACCTTTTTGGATGGGCCCGCCTCCTTATCCGCAGCCTTCCGTTTCCGGCGAGATTTCAGTAATGAGCGGTCATAGTCTGTTACTATTACTTCCTTCTGTTGACCCTTGCTCAAATTACCGAGGAATGACTTCACGATGGTGGGATCAAGCTTCGGCTCCGGCTCAGGTTTTCTCCTCCACTCGGCCATTTGCCTCTTTGTGTCTGCTTTTACCGAGGCTTCGAGCTCCTCTAGAGTCTTCTCGCCCGCTCTTTTCTCTGGTGCGGGCTTCTCTCTAGTTTTTCGCGCCTTCTTCGCTGGTGGAGTGGGGGCAGAGGCTTTAGTGCGGCGTCCCCTCTTCGGCGGAGGAGACGGAGACCTCTTTGGCGGAGGAGACGGGCTTGCATCAGGAGCTCCCGGAGAATCGTCATGATGTGGATCTCTTGGAGGTGACGGGGGCTTGTTGGTAGCCGCAGGTGTATCGGGTATAACGATGTCTGCCTTGCTCCATAGAATGATGCAGTGAGAACACTGACCGAGTTTTGTTTCTCCGTCACCTCCGGGGATGTCAAGTTCCAAGTCTTCCCAGCTGGTGACGACTTGCTCCACCTCAACAGGTACGTAACCATGTGGAATGTCATTGCAGTGCCATTTTTGCCCTTCTTCCACACGTTTGGTCATACCGTATGCGACCTGATAAGTTAGTAGTCACAAAGAAAGTTAGTAAATGAATGGTATTTACGGTGAAATGTATGCAGTATGAACTAAGGTCGCATACGTACCACCACAGCTAAGTTCTTCTGCCTGACGACAAGCTCGCACGCGGTCCGTTGAGTTATTTCATCCACGGTGTAACGGACCGCTTCGGCGGCCTGTGTGGAAGCGTGACTGCTTTGATATTGCTGTGGAGGGCTAATAAGGGCCGCATCTTGGAGAGGTGCATGCTCTGTGGAACCGGTCCCGCCTGTGGCTTGTTGGAGAGGTGCAGGCTCTGTGGAACCGGTCCCGCCTGTGGCTTGTTGGAGAGGTGCAGGCTCTGTGGAACCGGTCCCGCCTGTGGCTTGTTGGAGAGGTGCAGGCTCTGTGGAACCGGTCCCGCCTGTGGCTTGTTGGAGAGGTGCAGGCTCTGTGGAACCGGTCCCGCCTGTGGCTTGTTGGAGAGGTGCAGGCTCTGTGGAACCGGTCCCGCCTGTGGCTTGTTGGAGAGGTGCAGGCTCTGTGGAACCGGTCCCGCCTGTGGCTTGTTGGAGAGGTGCAGGCTCTGTGGAACCGGTCCCGCCTGTGGCTTGTTGTATCTGCAGCCATGCTACCTTCATCCGTCGCTCCATCTCTGACTCCATTTCTTGGAGCTTTGAGCCCTGGGCGGGAGTGACATTCCTAACAAAGTGAAGGGCAAGTTGGTCTTGTAGCCGAGGGACTGGTGGAACATAAATGCAAATATAGTTATTACAAATTGGGTGGAACATAGTGCAATTAAATTACATGGCATCATCGTTTACTCGGACACTAATAAACTTCCTCTTTACAAATGTTCCTTGATTGTGATCACGCCGTAGATACGGTGTCTCCTCCGCCGCTAACAAGATGCTTGGGTCATCAGCCACTGAGAATTTAGGCCGGCCATCGAGCATATCATAATCTTCATCCGTCTTGTCCTCAACTCCTATGATTTTTCTCTTTCCAGGAAGAACTATATGACACTTTGGCTCGTCTTGTGATGGGTCCAATTGCTTACCCCCACCTTTCTTATCCGCCCCTTTCTTCAGTCTGCTAGCGATGTCCTTCACATAGAAAACTTGTGTGACAGTATTGCCCAGGACGAACGGTTCGTCTAGAAAGCCAATCTTGTTTAGGTCCACTAACGTCATTCCATAGTCCGCTTCAACTTTAACACCTCCTCCAGTCAGCTTCACCCATTGGCACTTGAACAGTGGGATCTTCAAAGGTCCGTACTCTAGTTCCCATATCTCCTCTATGATTCCATAGTATGAGTTTGTATTGCCATTGGTGTCTGTCGCGTCGATCCGGACACCACTGTTTTGGTTGGTGCTTTTCTTGTCCTGGGCTCTTGTGTAAAATGTATACCCATTGATGTCGTATCCTTGGAATGTCAAGATCGTGCTCGATGGACCTCTAGCTACAAAAGCTAGCTGCGCATCAATGCCCTCGACACCCATAAGACGTCTTCGCAACCAATCGGCGAAAGTACTATTGTGCAGACGCTGGATGAAGGCCGCAGACTTTGTTGAGTTTTCGTCCCTAAGAATCTGCATGTGCTCCTCGATGTATGGAGCAACTAAGGTTAATTGTTGCAAAACTGTGAGGTGCGCTTTACGAAATGTCTCAGCGTCCTTGATCACCATCGATCTTCTCCCTAGTGTGCCCTTTCCACCAAGTCTCCCCTCGTGATGCGATTCGGGCACACCAATCGGCATAAGATCGTCGACAAAGTCAACACAGAATTCAATGACCTCCTCCGTTTCGTATCCCTTAGCTGTCTCTTATACACATCTAGATGTGTATAAGAGACAGGACATACTTCTTTAGGACTGTGAAGAACCTCTCAAATGGGAACATGTTGTGTAGGAATACTGGGCCCAATATACGAATCTCTTTGACGAGGTGAACCAATAGATGTGTCATGATATTGAAGAAGGATGGTGGAAATATCATCTCAAAGCTGACAAGACATTGCACCACGTCGTTCTGTAGCTGATCTAAGTGGTCTGGATTGATCACCTTCTGAGAAATTGCATTGAGGAATGCACATAGCTTCACAATGGCTTTCCGCACGTTAACTGGTAGCACACCCCAGAGTATAACGGGAAGCAGCTGTGTCATCAACACGTGGCAGTCGTGAGACTTTAGGTTTGTGAACTTCTTCTCTTTCATATTTATTATTCCCTTAATATTGGAGGAGTAGCCAGACGGAACCTTGATACTGTTCAAGCATTCAAACATGCTTGCCTTCTCTTCTTTGCTGAGAGTGAAGCTGGCAGGACGCAAGTACTGGCGTCCTTTGTCTCTCTTTTCTGGATGTAGATCAGTCCGTTGCTTCAATCGTTTCAGCTCCTGACGTGCTTCCAGTGTATCTTTTGGCTTCCCATAAGTACCCAGGAAGCTTATCAAGTTCACGCAAAGATTCTTCGTCAGATGCATCACATCAATCGCGTTACGGACCTCTAAAAGTTGCCAATAAGGTAGCTCCCAAAAGATAGACTTCTTCTTCCACTCGCGGCACGACCATCCTCGCCTGTCGGAGCAGCCTGGCTTCCGTCTCCCTTGCCAAATACCACGTGTAGGTCCTTCACCATATCAAATAGCTCTTCTCCACTCCGGTGTCTCGGCTTTGTACGGCGGTCAACATTCCCGCCAAAATGCGCACATTTCTTTCGTAGCTCATGCTTCGCCGGAAGGAATCGACGGTGACCCATGTACACAACTTTACGACAATGTTTCAAATACATGCTTTCGGTTTCCTCTAAACAGTGAGTGCATGCTTTATATCCTTTGTTTGATTGTCCTGATAGGTTACTTAGTGCAGGCCAGTCGTTGATGCTTATGAAAAGCAGTGCTCGAAGGTCAAACTGCTCCTGCTTGTCCTCATCCCACATGCTAACACCTTCATTCTTCCACAGCTGCAAAAGTTCGTCAACAAATGGTCTTAGGTACACATCAATGTCGTTGCCAGGTTGCTTTGGGCCTTCGATGAGCACTGGCATCATAATGAACTTCCGCTTCATGCAGAGCCAGGGGGGTAGGTTGTAGATACAAACAGTCACGGGCCAAGTGCTATGACTACTGCTCATTTCACCAAAAGGGTTCATGCCATCGGTACTTAAACCAAGCCTAACATTCCTCGCATCAGCATCAAACTCTGGGAATGCTCTGTCGATGTTCCTCCACTGGGATCCATCGGCGGGGTGTCTCAACATGCCATCCTGCTTACGTTCTTCTTTGTGCCAGCGCATCAGTTTGGCATGGTCTTTGTTCCTGAACAAACGCTTCAGACGGGGTATCAGAGGGAAATACCACATCACCTTCGCAGGGATTTTTTTCTTAGAACGCTCTCCCCCAACATCACCAGGGTCGTCCCGCCTGATCTTGTATCGCGCGCAGGTGCAAACCGGACAACGATCCAAGTGTTCGTACTGTCCGCGATAGAGGATACAGTCATTAGGACACGCATGTATCTTCTGCACCTCCAAACCGAGAGGGCAAACAACACGTTTTGCTTGATACGTCGTCGATGACAATTTGTTACCCTCTGGAAGAATCTTCTTTACGAGTTTCAGTAGCTCCTCGAAACCCTTATCAGTAACACCATTTGCTGCCTTCCACTGCAGAAGTTCAAGTGTGCTACCCAACTTCTTTAGCCCCTCTTTGCAATCTGGGTACAGGTCAGTCTTGTGGTCCTGCAACATGCGCTGTATCTTTTTTAGTTCCTTATCATTGCCGCAGTCTTTCTCGGCATCACGCAACATTTGCCCGAGCCCATCAGTAGGTTCATTTTCCTGAGCAACATCTTCCTGAGCAACATCTTCCTCATCGGCATCACCCATTGCAGCATATGCAAAGGAACCGTAGTATTGAGCCAATAACGGAATGTCGTCATCGGCCTCGTCTTCTTCATCTTCATCCATTAGAATTCCTCTTTCACCGTGCTTCGTCCAAACAGAATAATTCCTCATGAAACCGTGCCTCATCAAATGCACTTGAAGACAACCTCTTTGTTTGTACGATTGTATATTTTTACAATGGGTGCATGGGCAGAACATGAAACCGGACGGCGTCCTGTTAGCCTCGGCGGCATCGAGAAACGTCCTAAGGCCATCACGGAAGGCCTGAGCGTGGGGGTCCCCGTACATCCATTGTCTATTCATCTGCATTATTAACCAATAACAAATATACAATACAATTTAAAGATAAAAAAATTTAATATATAAATAAATACAAATTATAATATATATTCCATTATATAAATAAATTTCTAAAACTACATTACTATATTCATTAAATATAACATTACTATAAGCCTTATAAGATTTATAAGATTTATAAGATTTTCAACTGTGCGCCAGACGAAGGCCTTTAGCATCGGGGGCTACTATTTGGGAATCTTATAAATATAGTTTTTAATGTATAGTTATTAATACTTGTTTTAATTCAGTTATTAATACCTATTAAAAATATATATTAATAACTGAATTAATATATATTTTTAATAGGTATTAATAACTGAATTAAAACAAGTATTAATAACTATATATTAAAAACTATATTTATAAGATTCCCAAATAGTAGCCACCGATGCTAAAGGCCGGTTTGGAAACTATGCTTGAACAGTATCAAGGTTCCGTCTGGCTACTCCTCCAATATTAAGGGAATAATAAATATGAAAGAGAAGAAGTTCACAAACCTGAAGTCTGGTGCTGATGGGGCTTCAGCACCGGGTCCAACGGCTAGGAGCGGGGGCGGCGCGGAGGTGTGTCTGGGCGGACACATTAGCACCGGGTCGTGGCACGACCCGGTGCTAATGTTCACCCTTTAGCACCGGGTCTTGCCACGACCCGGTGCTAATGTGCTGCCCCCGCCGCCCCCGTGCGCCGCCCCCGCTCCTAGCCGTTGGACCCGGTGCTGAAGCCCCCTCAGCACCGGGTCCAAAAATGGCCGAGGCGGAGGGGGCGGGCGGATGTTGAAGTTTCTGGTAGTGACATTATTTTTCGAGTTAATTGGTTTTTATTTATATGGAGAAAAACTCTTCAATCTTTTGTCTATTAGCAATACAGAATAATTTTGTGCACGTGGGGAGTTAGGGGCCCACCTGGTCGGAGGTGGGTACGCGCGGGGCGTTGGGTGAAAAAAGTGGGGTGGGTTTTTTTGGTAGAAAACGTTTCAATTCTCTAGGATCCTTTTAGTATTTCTAGCATTTTTTGATCTTCCCTCCCACCAAAGCCCGACAGGTGGGTCCTCTGTGAGAGGGTAGGGGTGGGTTTTTTTGGTAGAAAACGTTTCAATTCTCTAGGATCCTTTTAGTATAATAGATAGATAGATTGTGCCATCCAGAGTTGCCCACGTCTGTGCCTTCGCGGTAACGTGGCCAAGTCTTGTCTAGGTCCTTTTGTCCTGGGCCCGGCCTCCCTAGCATGGTTTGACCTTGGCTGTGTTCAGTTCCAAAAAGTGTACGAGAAAATTTGGGGAAAAAGTCACATTGGACATTGTAGCGCACTGTAACACTTTTTGTTTGTTTGTGGTAAACATTGTCCTACCATGACCTAACTAGGCTCAAAAGATTCGTCTTATCGTGTACATCAAAACCATGTAATTAGTTTTTTTATTTACCTATGTTTGATGCTCCATGCATGAGGAGAGAGATTTGATGTGATTTGATGTGATAGATGAATAGTGAAGTTTGGAGAGAGAATTTTTGGAAAGTTTGGGGAACTAAACACAGCCCTTCTCATCGTTCGTGACTTTGGCCATGTTTGTAAAAAAAATTTAGAGAATCTTTTACGTATGGAGTATTAAATAAAATCTATTTATAAAACATTTTTATGGATGAGTATAACTTTAGGCGATGAATCTAATAAGCTTAATTAACCCATATTTACTACAGTAATGCTACAATAATCATTCTCTAAATGGTCAACTACCTCATTTTAAATATGCCTTGCAAATTAATCCGAGGGTTTTATAAGTAGTTTTGTAAACTGACTTTATTTAATACGTTAATTAGTGGTCAAGCGTAATTTTCACCCTCAAAGAAGCATGTGACCTCGCCCTGCTGTTGTTGATGTACTCCGTGTCGCTTGTCCTAAAGCTTTGATGACCGTGTCGCTGTCCTAAAGGACTTCTAATATGAAACCAGAGGGAGTAGTCCTGGCGCTGCGGCTGCCGCCGTGCAATGTGGGGCTGCCGCCGTGCAATGTGGCCTCGCTCCACCGTACCCACCCGTTGCTGTCCCGGCCGCCCAAGCGATCGAGGAAAGCCGGCAGCCCAATACGTAGAAAGAAGAATTGACGCCGTCGACGGAGGATGTGTACGTGGTTGCATATGGATTGGCAGGATGGGAATGGGATTACAGCTACTGTAGCACATGCCAAAACAAAATTGTTCAATGCTTCAGCACTTGAACCAGCACCCAGCTGATCAACCGACCCCATCGCTATCAAATTAAGCACGTACCCTGCCCCAATATCCTCGCATGACCGTACCTCTTCCCAGGACACACCTGGGTATTCTTTACCCTTTCTCTTAACTAGCAAGAACGTGCACGCACGTTTATTGATGACATATAGGTACTAAAACAATATCACTTCACTTTAGTGCAAAGCGCTTTTAAAAATTAAAAAATATTTTATATTCGCTCTCTCATGTATGGAGAGCTTTAGGTATTTTCAAAACTCATGATAGTTGGTATTTATTTATATGAAGAAAACTCTCTAATTTATTGTTTTTTAGCAATACGGGATAATTATGTATAGACGTGGGTATAAATGTGGGTATATTTAGGTGGGCCTTTTTTTTGAAAAAAGTTTTGGGTTTAGAGGAGAAAATCAACTTGGGTTCCGCCCTTTAATTGGTTTTAGTCTAATTCGTCGTCCTAGTTTATTGACAGGTGGGTCCTCTGTGAGGGGGTATAGGTGGGGGTGGGCCTTTTGTTGGTGAGAAAAGTTTTAATTCTAATTCTCTTTATAGTATAGATAACAGGCGTCATGCCTTTAATTTTCCCCTCCCCCATGGACGAAACCAAGAAAACAAACGATCCCTTCGAGGCAGACAAAAGGCAAATGATCGATATTAGGACACCGACGAGTAAAAGTAGTCACCGCCGATAACGGTTGCATCTTTGGGATGCCAGACATCAATGTACCAATGGACCGACGACTATTAAGGACAACGCGACCAAAATAGACCCATTCCAAGGCACCCATCGCAAATATTCATGTGCCTAGCTTCTAAACGAGTCAGTAAATGTTCAGGGAACTTACTTCTGGGCGCAGTTACAACGGCATGATGAAAAGAAGCAGGCAATAAATGGCGCTTGTCAAGCACTGGAGGTTATGACGATGCGCATCTTCGCACACTACGGTTGGAGGTTTAGTAATAGGATTGCTAGCTAATTCCTCATAGATGTGGTGTGTGTTTTGTTTTATTCTGGTGTGTGAGAGCAGACGAAAGTGCTGCTGATTTGTAAACCTTGGCTGTAGCCTTTTTGTCAAAGCCGGATTTATTTCCATTATCTAAAAAAACGAGTCAGTAATGTCACATGTTAACAGCACAATATGCAGGCGCGGCATTAGCGTGCCTCCTTTCCTAGTCGAAATAGCGATTGATTCAGGACAGTCTCAATGCACCATTTTACTATACAGTTACCTAGATCTACACAGTTACCTAGACCAGAAACTATGTAAGTGTGTCAAAGGAGTGTCATGGTGATGAAACTCGTACCAAAGGAGTGTCATGGTGATGAAACTCCTCTCACATCCCATGAAACTCTTGCTTCTCTCTTCTATGCCACATCAACACATTTAATCCTAGTAAAAAAACCGGACCGGACCGCCGGTTCAACCGGAAAAACCGGGAACCGGTGACCTTGCCGGTTCGGTTCAGACCTGCATGTTCACATAAAAGATCGGTCAGGGAAAAACCGGCATCTTAAAGCATATTCCTTGTCTGTTGGGCTACAATCCTCGTCTTACTGGGTTGAAATCTGAAATAAAAGAAAACAAGGGGGGAACGGGGTTCGAACCGTGGTCTCTACCAACCAACTACCGCTGTTAACCATCTAGGCAACACTTCGCATGTGAAATGGTGGAGAAAATAGGCAATATGTTATGTAATCAAACCGCGGTCCAACCGGCCAGCTTACTGGTTGGACCATTGAATCATCGAACCGATGGCCTCGCCGATTCAATGACCGGTCCGGTTTTTCGTACTTTGTATTTAGTGGTGCAGCTTAGTTTCAGTCAAGACTAGAGAAAGATAGCAGCAGTCCAACGTTCAATAAGTAATCAAAGGTGCAGCCTGACAAGTTTCAGCTGATCAGCAGCCTGTAGAGACGCACACACATTTACTTGCATGTTCTTTTCTTGGCGCAACTGTATTGTTAAGCTTAGCATTAATAAGTTTTTTAGCCTGCTAGTATTTAGCCCCCTTGACCTGATCCTGGCTCCGCCACTGGCCCTGTGAGGCTGTGTGGTATAGTGAGCCGAGTAGGTAAAATGCAAATGTCACGTAGCCGTTAGCTAGTTGTCAGACACAGGTGCGCTGACTGGGCGCAAAATATCTGCCAACGAGTCCCCGCGGATGGTTAGAAGATGGTCGGCAAGTTACGCCTTGTTTAGATGCTAAATTCTACTCCCAAATTTACTATGCAAAAACAAGATTCCCCATCACATCAAAATGTCATAACATGCATGGAGTACTAAATATAGATAAAATTAAAAACTAATTACACAGTTTTGTTGTGCTCTGCGAGACGAACATTTTGAGCCTAATTAATCAATTTTTAGACAATTTTTCACAGATACAAACGAAATGCTACAGTAACACAATGATTACGAAGTGACATCATACTCCCAAATTCACCCTCCCAATTCTAACATCTAAACAAGGCCTTAGCAAGCTTTACAAATCGCTCCATTTTTGGAACAATACAACGTTGTATGACACCTGACCTAACCACTCTAGCAATATGCGGCATGTTCGACTGTCTGGTGGCTGGTGGCTGATGTTGGTTTTTGTTAAGAGAAAAACATTGCTGACTGGTGCTGATAAGCCAAGCAACAGGACGAATGTTTCAATATTGTTATAGGTGGGATGCAGCGGAGCCGAAAAGAACATTAGAGGAGAGATGTTTATCCAAGTACAGCACTTTCTCAGGTCCAGGATATAGCAGCCCTTGCAATTTTTATTTGATCAGGTTACACATCTTCGTATTGAATCATAGTGTCACGGGCATTTTGCATGCAGCAATATATAATAAGCTGTCTTTAGCTTTTGTCCACTCAGCTGCTGGTGCTAGACTGATCAATATCAAGTTGAAAGTGTAGTTGAGATATTACTCGCATTACGAGAAGGAAGAGTGGATCTTACCTCTCTATTGGGCACATTTGGTTCCGCGAGCAAGCCTCTCCTCGCCTTGCCTGCACAGATGACGGAGCAAAAAACTGGTTTGGTTCTCTTGCTGCTTGTCTCGGGGACTGCGCGAGCAAGCTTTTTGCTCTCTGAAGCCGGCGAGCCAAAATGTCTCTCCGCCAAAAGCAAGGCAATGCTTGCCTATCAAAGCAAGACAAAGCAATTCTCTCTCCGTAACCAAACATGCCCAAGATATCTCTGAACCAACTTCATTCCTTGCTAAAACAGGAACTGCAGCTGAAAGTACTAAAGTTTCAAAATCCTTGCTAATAGCCCTACTGATAAATGGAATAATGCTTCAAGGACTATATGACTAGCTCTTACACGAGTTCATGGTAAACCACTACTTGCATAAAGTACTCCACTCGCTCCCCTTTCAAAGTGTTCCACTCGCTAGGATCTTAGTAAATGAGCTTGCTCTGACCTTATCTTTCATTCCTAGCTTTGAGAGCAATACTATCCATGTTCGCCGAGAGCCTCGAGAAATTCTCACGTTAATCTAAAAAAGAGAAGAATATGAACCATCAGATTTTATGAAGATCTAGTGGCCTAAATTAATCCAAAAAATATATATCAAATAGAAAATAGAAGAATATACACTGTCGGATTTTATAAAGATCTAATGGCCTAGATTAATCCAGAGAGTATATATCAAATATCTATTATATTAATACAATAGTGTTAAAATGAGTCAAACCACGTTCGTCGAGAGGGCCAATAAATTCACATGTTAATCTAAAAAAGAGAAGAATATGGACCACCGGATTTTATGAAGATCTAATGGCCTAAATTAATCCAAAAATATATATCAAATAGAAAATAGAAGAATATACACCATAGAATTTTATGAAGATCTAATGGCCTAGATTAATCCAAAGAGTATATATCAAATAAAAAATATAAACCATTGGATTATATAAAGATCTAATGATCTAGATTAATCCAAGGAAAACATATTAAATACAATTAAAGTCTATTATCCAAAAAAATATATATCAAATAGAAAATACTCCCTCCGTTCTAAAATATAGATCGTTTGACTTTTTTCATCACAAGTTTGACCGCTCGTCTTATTCAAAATTTTGTGCAAATTATAATATTTTTTGTGGTGGCTCTCTTTATTAATATAAAATCTTCAAAAATGTCTTTAATTTGACTATATTTTTATAACTTTTTTAATAAGACGAGCAGTCAAACTTGTGGTGAAAAAAGTCAAACTACCTAAATGAATCCAAAGAGTGTATATCAAATAGAAAATAGAAGAATATACACCATCAAATTTTGTGAAGACCTAATGGCCTAGATTAATCTAAAGAGTATATATCAAATAAAATATATAAACCATTGGATTTTATAAAGATTTAATGGTCTAACTTAATCCAATAAACACATATTAAATACGATTAAAGTCTATCATATTAATAAAATGGTGTTAAAAGGAGCTACTATATTCGCCGAGAGGGCCAAGAAATTCTCACGGTAATCTAACAAAGAGAAGAATATGGAACATCGGATTTATGAAGATTTAATGGCCTAAATTAGTCCAAAAATATATATTAAACGGAAAATAGAAGAATATACATCGTCAAATTTTATGAAGACCTAACGGCCTAGATTAATTCAAAGAGTGTATCTATACTATAAAAAGAATTAGATTTGAGAACATTTCTCACCAAAAAAAGGCCCACCTCCACCTATATCCACCTCATAGAGGACTCACCTGTAAGGAAAACATCGCAACAAAATCACAACAAACACAACAAAAAGAAGGGGGAGGGACATTCCCAAATATTTTTCCCCCAAAACTTCAAAACTTTTTTTCACCAGTGACCCCACCGGTACCCATACCCACCCACACCGCCACGAGATACCCACCCACGCGCCACGACTTACCGCGCAACCCTAATCCCTTGGACTCCCGCACCCGCCGCCATCATTCGCATCTACCCCGTTGCCGCCGTCGTCCCCATCGGCGCCATCGCCACCGCTCACCCGCGAGAGCTAGAGGGGGCTTGCCACGCCCGCGCCTCCCGCGCCGCCACCTCGCGCTCTCCGGCGCCGGCGCTGGCGCCGACCAAGCCCCCCGCGCCGCGCCGACCCCGGCCGCCGCGGGCGAGGGCCCTCCGGCTCCTCCGCCGCCACCGAGGACCCCGTCCTCGTCCGCATCGCCGATAGCGGCGTGCCCCTCGAGGGCGTCACCAGATGGAGAAGCCCGGGGACGCCGGTGGCGAGTCCCGCGCCGCCACCTCGCGCTCTCCGGCCGCTGGCGCCGACCAAGCCCCCCGCGCCGCGCCGACCCCGGCCGCCGTGGGCGAGGGCCCTCCGGCAACTCCGCCGCCACCGAGGACCCCGTCCTCGTCCGCATCGCCGATAGCGGCGTGCCCCTCGAGGGCGTCACCAGATGGAGAAGCCCGGCGACGCCGGTGGCGAGTCCAAGCTCGTCTCCTACGCGTACGTACCTTATCGTCACCCTCATCCATGCCGCTCCTTCCTCAGCCAGCCACCTCAACCTCGTCAGGAGATCCACCACCATCGCCGTCGCCGTCGCTTGGACATCTGGTCCATGCCTGGTGAGTCCCTACTGCACCATGGCTACGCCATCTGCCGCCGACGCTATTCAGCATCTCGCAAGTTCCGCTTGCCCCCCATGTGTTCGATGAAATGCATCTATTAATACAATAGTGAGTCATGACTGGCCATAAGAAACTGGTATTTTCTCGGCATCATAATTCTTTCATTGCTGTTTAATTTAGACAATAGTGTTGAAGTATGATAATATTTCTTTGGTTCACTCTTTTGTGCGGGATAATTGTTGCATTTCTTTTGGGCTGGATATTTGATTGTAGGTATCTAAAACTATGGAGGCTAGGATGCACAGGTTGCATGATGAACCTTTTCTCGGGCCCACACTGCTTATTAGCTCGAAGGGTAACACAATATTTCTCATTCTATTTCTGTCTACACGGTTGTTACTTTTTCATCACAATTAATTCTGTCTACACAGTTGTTACAGGTCACAGGTGTTCCATAAGCACCAAAGTGAATCCATGATGTCTTGCAACTGCACCGTGGAAGATGTGAGAGACTTGCTCTACATAAGGTGAGTTTACCATTAAATCACTATATGAGACGTGCATTTTGACCTTGTTTTGTGATTTTGCATCTGGTTTCAACCATTTAAGCTACATGTTTCATTTGAAGGAAATTGGTAGTCATATTTCCTTCAAACCGTTCACATTTTGTATTTTAAGTTGAAAATTGTGAGTTTCTGGAGAATGCTGCTGGTCTGGAAATTAAGTTGTGCCCTTATATTAGTTAATATATATGTTTTTTAAATTAATTTGCAGAATTATTGCTTACCAGGTAAATTTTTTAAAACATGTGCCTACAGATTATTTGTTCCAAGACAATTCCATTGCTCCAACAGGTTAGAGCAAGGTCGCAGATTGGCATGCTACCACATCCTTTTCATGCTTGAGGCTTCCAAGTGAAATTAGTTGCTTTAATTAGTAGGGATGGGCTATCTAATTCTTGCATTGTTATAAGAGCAAGGAATGTCAAAGCCATAGTTTCCATCAGCTGGATTTTGCTAATTAATACTCTGCTAGATATATGTTACTCCAATTTTTTTTAAATAGTCATAGTGCTAGGCTCATTTAATGTGTCGAGTTTGTCATTTCATTGGGCATGCTAGGATAGAAGAATGACCATGCTAATTAAGGACAATAGGTAGGTTTTTAATTCAATTCATGATTGTCTTGGCCAAGACTAGGATTCTAGATTTCTTCTAGGCAACTTGAAAGACAAACTGTCTTAGACAATACAAGTAGCAAACATGGTGTGGATTATGACATATGTTGCTTTAGACATCTGCTTAGTGTTGTTTCAAAAGTTATCCTTTTCTATGAATTTTTAGTATAGATAATTAGAGGTTTATTTTTATTCTTTGGGCTCCATGGTCCTTGTAGGAAGAGGCTGCTGCAGGTGGAGAGGCTTGCATTCCCAGTTATTGAAAGAGAATTGAGATGAGGACACTGGTGATGAAGCATGCTGCCTAGCTGAAGGGCGACCGAATGGAGAGGAAGATGGAAACCTTGGAAGTTATTGGGAGGTGAGTGTCTAACGGCATTTTAATATTTATCTTTTTGCAATGAGATTCAGTACTCTTCTTATATTGGAAAAATGGTTTCTTGTATATATGATGACCCCATGAGCACATGGCCCTATATAGAAGCTAACAAAAACATTTTCTCTAAAATGTGTTGAGCCGAGCCACTAAAGCCATGGGGATTAATATACTTTGTGCATTTATCTTTCTTGATTCGAATAGTCCATTGTCCTGGCCTTTATATACCTACACCATATATGCAGCTGCTGACAAGGAGTCCTTGATGAATGAGGCAAAAGAGGACATAAATCCAAGGTACTTTGCTTGACTAAAGGTAACCATCCAAACTGAATTTTATGTTTAGTACTCCTTCCATCCAACAAATGATCACCATATAGTTCTTTTCACTAAGGCCATGGAAATATTAACTCCTATATTTTGCAATGAATCACTGTATTAAAGAATTTTCGTGTGTGCTTGTTGACCCAAATACGAAATTCAACGACTGGGCATGTAATCTGTTTCTGTCAATGAGAATTTTATGTTTAAACAGAGTAAATTTATTGGCCATTTGTTGGGCACTTTTGATATACACTTGAATGGTTTTAGTATATAAATTTAATGAACCTGCAAGTTTGGCATGTAATCTGGTATTGCCAATGAGAATTCTATGTTCCAGTGTAATTTTCGTCTTTAATATAGCCTTCCACATTAATTCTTTTTGTATCTGTACAAATTTGCTTCTTGGATTTGAATCTGACATGTTGGTAAGCTAGCATACTGAAATGTTATGGTCAAAAATTTTATGGCCAGTTGCATGATATCGTTCTGTTATTCAAGTCCAGTCAGTGTTATATATATTACTGATACTATTTCCTAGAAATTATACTCTTGTTAGGTTTTCCCTCTAGCCTACACAAACTTTCATGGGACAAAAAATAAACAGAATTTGACCATTATATCCTGATTACACCAATTGACTGTATCAGTTTTTGTTTGAAACGGTGCATCTCATTTTAGTCTAAACTTGTACTCACAGTCAGCACATGCACAGTATGCCAAATGGTTTGCTTCCTCTTAAAAAAAAACCTTTCTATATTCTTTCTGCACCCAAAGAAACTAAATCTTGTGACTGCTCTGTTTTCAGGATATTGATACAGCAATCTTGTGACTATTCCATGCATCCACTGCTCAACCACTCCTCACAAACAGGTTTGTTAGTTTGGCTCCGTATATGTGGCAGCACCATGCCTGTGACGTGTTTGTTAAAATGCTCGAGTGCTTCACCCTTTCTGAAATACTTGATTTGATGCTTGGGACAAAACCAATGTTGTTTGAACCAGAACGTGGAAGTTTCAGTTTTTGTTTCAAAATTTCATGAAGTGAAATCTGCTTCAGCCTTGCATTGTGTGGAGCGGAGCTTGGTGCTCAGCGCCTGGCACATGGAACCATCGAAAACGACGCTCTATACCGCTTCGTCAACACGTACGTCCTGAGATTTATTTTGATCAAATCTGCTATCTATGTGGTCATATTATCTGTTTTGATTGGTTCTTTTTTGTCACTTTGTTACTGCTAATAACACATTGAATAAAAGAGGAGGATTGAGCTCTGAATTTGAAAGTGTGTTTGCTTTCTGTATAAAAAACAAAAAAATTATTTGTGTTCCTTCCATTGTATTCAATATTTTGCAGGATTAATTGACTGCTCATATGCCCAATTCTCTGTGCAGCACTTGTTCCATAAATTAGGAAATGAGGAGTTCATTGGTCAGAGAATAATCCTTGCTATTTCTCAAAAAATCTCGAATGCATCGGAAAGATTACTTCTGGCTGATCCATTTGATGATGCTTTCCCTGATATGCATGGCAATATATTCATAATGTAAGCTGACTTTCAACTCATCCTGATTTAGATTTGATTGGAAGAGTCTTGACTCTTTAAGTCAATGTTGATTGTTTAGTGTATTTTTCTTACTTGAGAGTTAAGAACAAACATTTTCCTGCCTCGACATTGAATTATGGATCTGTCTACTGCATTTTCCCCTACTCTGCATTTATTTGTCTAGAAATGATTATTGTTCTTGTATAGAAATAAACATGGAAGCAGATTCCATGTAGTTGAATTATTTTTCAAATGTGTTTTTACATGGTAGCATATCTATGATGTGGCTCTGGCAGCACCATGCCTGTGACGTGTTTGTTAAAATGCTAGAGTGCTTCAGCCTTTTCTGAAATAATACTTAATTTGATGCTTGGGCCAAAACCAATGTTGTTTGAACCAGAACATGGAAGTTTCAGTTTTTGTTTCAAAATTTCATGAAGTGAAATCTGCTTCAGCCTTCCATTATGTGGAGCGGAGCTTGGTGCTCAGCGCCTGGCACATGGAACCATCGAGGGTGACGGTCTATACCGCTTTGGCAACACGTACGTCCTGAGATTTATTTTGATCAAATCTGCTATCTATGTGGTCATATTATCTGTTTTGATTGGTTCTTTTTTGTCACTCGGTTACTGCTAACAACACATTGAATAAAAGAGGAGGATTGAGCTCTGAATTTGAAAGTGTGTTTGCTTTCTGTATAAAAAACAAAAAAAATATTTGTGTTCCTTCCATTGTATTCAATATTTTGCAGGATTAATTGACTGCTCATATGCCCAATTCTCTGTGCAGCACTTGTTCCATAAATTAGGAAATGAGGAGTTCATTGGTCAGAGAATAATCCTTGCAATTTCTCAAAAAATCTCGAATGCATCGGAAAGATTACTTCTGGCTGATCCATTTGATGATGCTTTCCCTGATATGCATGGCAATATATTTATAATGTAAGCTGACTTTCAACTCATCCTGATTTAGATTTGATTGGAAGAGTCTTGACTCTTTAAGTCAATCTTGATTGTTTAGTGTATTTTTCTTACTTGAGAGTTAAGAACAAACATTTTCCTGCCTCGACATTGAATTATGGATCAGTCTACTGCATTTTCCCCTACTCTGCATTTATTTGTCTAGAAATGACTATTGTTCTTGTATAGAAATAAACATGGAAGCAGATTCCATGTAGTTGAATTATTTTTCAAATGTGTTTTTACATGGTAGCTTATCTATGATGTGGCTCTCCTTTCTTATTTTTTTTTTGTGCACGTGCTCCCGGAACTAGAGTGTCCATTCACTAGCTGATGAGTGTCATTATTAAATTCCATCCATGCTCCTGGAACTAGAGTGTCCATTCAATACAGCTCCATCTATTTACTGATCTAAAATTATACAGTAGAGAAACCATGTTTTGATGAGACAATACCATCCTGTCGCATTGAAGTTTTACAGGTGGGTTGGGAAGGAGGGAGTTTACTTTCATAACCAATTTAAAATATAAGAAGATCTAGGAAATGAAGAAAGTTCAAGAACCATAAGAATGGGCAAAATGATTGAAAATTGGAAATACATGAACGATCTACTGGGGTTTAACTGCATGTGGAAGTTATTGGGAATTAGGTAGTATTACTACCTTTTCTATATGAGTACTAGGCTGGGGCACCTTTTCTGGATATAGATTGGTTGGAAATTAATCTTCTATACACTGCCTCTTCTATTATATATCTGGTATTCTGGTGTAGTTTTCTATGTAAGGAATACTGAATGCGTGATACATTTTGCATCTATTGGTTTATGATATTCTATACCTCACACAGGTGTTGTAACTGAAAGAATCCAGCGTACTCATCAACAAAAAAAAAAATGCACCAATGATGCTACTCTTCCCTGGTGAGTTCATATTAACTCTATATTGTATCTTCTCTATTTTTACTGTCCAGTGCAGCATATTACCAAGCCAATCTGTGTGTCCCTCGACGGCTCCAGGTAAGGCTATGCTTCAAGAATTTCTGCTATGTAGGACTAATTTCGATTTTCAAATTATGGGGTAATCATTTGTGGTTGATATGTCTGGATTTGGTCACAAATAAAAAGATATGTCTGGATTAGTTTGGATTTCAGTTTTGTGGATGTGCACTGCCATAGTGCCATCCTGAGCATGCTGCACAAGATGGGTAAAAAAAAACACAACCTTCTGTTGTCACTTACAGGCTTTATTGTACATCAATATTGCAGTTAGCTTAGGTCCATGTATATATAATGGGAGTCTTGGAGGCCTTAAACTAGCTGCCAATTCCAATAATTATGCCCAATTCTAAAGAACATGCCTTTAGCTTTTTTATTAGCTAATATGCTATCACTGCTGGAACAGTAGTGCTGGTAGTTGGAAAAGTTTGTAATATCTCAGGTGACTCTTTGATTCCTGATGGAATCGAATTTATGCATGCTTTTCTGATGCAATGTCATGTATAAGTGGAGTGTGCATTCATTTCTTTTCTTGTCAGCCATGGCAATCACTGTGTAATGTTCTTATTTCTTTCAGCACCAAGGACCCTAAGCAGCAATCATTGTTAAATATGTCAACTGTGTTCTTTTCTTAATTGTGAAGTATGTCAACAGTTGGAGACATGGCGTGAGAATTTTTGTGGTTCTAGATTGCTCTGATCAAGTGTTTTTATTCTATCCTGTTTCGTGGATTTGACTATCTCAGTATCGACACTTATTTGATGTTTCATGGTCTTTGACAGATTCTCAGATAAGGCTAGCTCGTGTATAGAAGAGGGTGATATGGAGAACTCAAACAGTCGGCTGAAGAAAGAGGGGAGAGGGAAAGAATAGGAACAACAGAGAGGAGCATAGTTCGTGGTTCAAAAAATGTTGTCCTGTTCGCAATATTATGTATAGTACATAGCAGTCATAAAAAGGATTTTTGGTTGTATAAATTGATTTGTGGTACTTGTGTAGCAAAATCAATAGATTAGTCTAGGAAAGAAGAATCAGTATGAGCAAATAAATTAAGAATTGAAGGAAATTATTCGAGGGAGGATCAACATAGTGAATTTACATAGTAAAATTGCTTTCTATATTATTGAATACAATTTGATATAGTTACTTCTTACTTTATTTGAAATTATGTTCAGCATGTAATAATCCAACAAAGGAATGCATATTACTTGTTGAAAAAATAAATATTACATGTGTTAAATTAAATAATCTCTTTTATACACGTGCCTGTGGCACGTGCACACCAACTAGTATCAAATAGAAAATAAAAATATATACACCATCAAATTTTAAAAAGATCTAATGGCCTAGATGAATCGAAAGAGTAAAATATAAATCATTGAATTTTATAAAGATCTAATGGCCTGGATTAATCCAATGAACACATTAAATATGATTAAAGATATTATGTTATTGGTAAGAAGAGATAAGATGTACATATATTAAAATATAGAAAGGGAAAAGAATATACGGGCAATAATAAGATATACAACTTTTTATTCTCATAGCATCTTCGTTCTTTCCAAAGGAAAAAAGACAACTAAATATGCAACAAAAAAATTAGCACGTTGATTTAGTTTTTCCTTGTATAAGAAACAATGGGGAGGTAAATGACATCACCTTTGACCCATTCTATCAGTAAGTTTAATAAGAGGTCAAAACAACAAAAAAATTTATGTTACGTTTAAAATCGTAACGAACCAACAACAAGTAAAGACATTAGAGTAACTGATTACATGCACAAGGTTCCATCACCAAATCTGTTGATGTGTCCACTCCTAGGGCACACCCACTGCTATAGGTGAGGCTCCACCCAACACCATTCCGTGCAGCCGGCACCAATGCTCTGCCCGACTGTTGTGGCTCCCCAGGTGCTATACACCTAGTGATGATTGTGTCGCCCGCGTCTGCACCTCACTAGGCCATCGTGGCAGCACGACGCCACCCTACGCCCCACGAGCCGCTTGTGCCCCAGTTGTGCTCGTATTACCTAGGGAACTGCAATGCAGCTCATGCCCCGCCGATCGCTTGCGTCTCTCCCTCCGGCCATGGCTATGCCGCTCGCACATGAGATGTGCCCCGGCCGTGGCGGCGGCAGCCACACCGCCTCAGCACCATGTCGGTTGCCCTACTAGCCAGCCCACCATCTACGCACATGCACCGGTAAGATAGATAGATAGATAGATAGATGCAAGTGTGGAAAGTCAACTTGGCTATGACGAGCAGCAATAGACCAAAATGCCCTAGTTGACATCATTTCAATACAGCATATTCGCATAATATAATAGATATAGAACAGGACGGGTACCACGTAGGATCCATTTTACCTGCGCACAAAGCCTAATAAATGGAACGAATAATCTTCCAATGGAAAAAATATTCTCATTTGTGTCCATAAGAGCAAGGCTAATAATTTAGCTAGCTGATGTTTGGATTATGTTGCCATGACATATTTAGCTAACTTAAGAGCAAAGTTAATAATAGAGATAAATATTTGGCTATTAGACAAGATATAAGAGCCAAATCATACAATAGTAGTCTATTACTTGTCTACACATTACTACTTTTTTATAATTTATTATCTTCATTTTCATATTCACTCTCATATATCTTTTTTCTATTCACTCTCACATATCCTTTTTCTGATTCACTCTCCCATCTTCTCTAAGCTCATGCTCAGTTTGTTGCTTGCATGAGAGCCAAGCTCTCTTCTCTCTCTTCTTTTCTCTCCTCGCATCAGCAAAAGTGCTGACTAGATTGTCTATGAGCCAGCCCGCTCATATTATAGTTGGATTTAGAGTGGGTTTCGCCATTAATATTTGGTTCACCTTTCTCTCTCATTCTCTCACCAAATTTATTGGAGCCCGTATTGCAGCTGGCGAGAACAAGTTGTAAACTTGCAGCCTGCTTTTATTTTCTTGTTATCGCTCTCATTCATTTCAGCACAAATCTAACACGAAGCTTTATTCAGCCGGCTATCTCCTTATTATACTTGCTTTAACTATTACTTATGTCCAATAGAATAGTCTACCCAAGTCCACTCTTGAAATTGACATGCACTAGAGTAGACTACTGTAGATTCATTTTAGCAACGCACCAAAGTCTAATAAATACTGTCGTTTGTATCCATACCTATTGCTTATGTCCAATAGAATAATCTTCCCAAGTCCACTGTCGCATTGACATAAAAAATGTTAGTACATTTATCACGACACTTTCAGTTCCCTTTTATTTTAAATAATCTTTACTAAATATGTTTAATTTAGAAAAAGTGATGACCAACTGCGTGTGCCTCAATTTCTAAAATGACTAGTAAAATAAGGAATTTTAAAATATTTAGAATCAACTAAAATTATCTGTTTCAAAAAATTTAACGGTGAAATAAAAAAGATATACAGAGGTACCTAAATAGAGGTCCGTACAAGCACGGCTTGATATAAACTTATCCAATAACTGGGTAAGTTCCCGTGCGTTGCTACGGGTATGACACATGGAGCAAAGATAAAAAGTCACATGTAAAATTCAATTTTATAACTTTAGGATCGCACCGAAGTCATGGACAATGTTTCGTGTAATACTTTAGCATTATGGAATGACATAACGTGGTTTTCTACTTTTTTCAATCCTATATAAACAGTCATGATATAAAATCATAAAGGTAGAACCATTACAATCGCATCATTGCATGCCTCATACACAACCCAATCCACATAGGGCCGGTTTGGTTGGCCGCCACAAGTCGCCACGCCAAATCATGGCAGTCACACGCTTCTGAGGCTTCTGCTTGGTTGCCGATTTAAGTTAGGCGGTGGCAGCTTTTTGCTTCACAATTTTCGCCACAGCTGTGGCGGCCAAATCATGCGCCACACTTACGGCGCCGCCGCAAACGAGTGTGGTAAATGGTGGCTACGAAGCAAACAGGCCTATAGTTCACTTCAGTTCATGCTGATGGATATAACATAGTTTAAAGTTTGCTCAAAAAAAGCTGAGTTCGTAATAGCACACCTGGTATTAAGATAATACGTAATAAGACAGAACAATCTAATAGTTTTTTTTCGGACGAAGTTATATAACTATGTAGTGTGGATTGGTACAGAAAATTTATCAATAAAACATGGTACAGGAGTGATAGTGAATTAAAAAAGGGACAGAAAAATCAATCTTAGATGCATCACAAACACTATCAATTATTCCCATGAAATTGAAAAAACAACCTTTGAAAAATTGTCCACACAGATCACTGCATATGCATGGGTGGAAATGGACTAATCATAGCATGTGGCATCAAGCTATCACCAGCTGAAAAAATGAGCCTTAATTACTGCTAAAGGTGAGACATGGGTGCGATTGAAGTAATCCCAAGTTCTTACATAATTTGGCAGCACCAATTCTCAGTTGTATAACATGTATTGACATTTGAACAGTAATCCAACGGTAAGACCTGTATAGGCTAAAATGAGATGAAACGCCGTGGAACACAAACATCCTATGATATTATCTGTGGCGTTCCTTTGATTGGAGTCAAAACACAGTGCACGCAATGATGATGATGATTGATTTATGTCCTCACAGTTTAACCAAGAAACTAAATTTCATTAAGCATTATCTATAATGGACATCCAGTAGTATAATGAGAAAAAAAAATCATACTCAAGGCAAAGCTCTGTTCCCTCAAACAGCTACAGATGTCAAATACTAAGAGTAAGTAAATAACTGCTAGTCTATTTATTATATTCTAAAATAGGCTTGTTTAGTGGCACACCAACAAATAATAGAACAACACAATAGGTCTCTCTAATATGGTGTACCAAATTTAGAATAGACCGCAGCAGCAAAAACATATAAAATTTAGAATAGACCGAAGCAGCAACCTCCTTCCAATTTTATGGGAAACTCTTGAGTACAAAAAGCAAGTAGGCACAGGTTAATGTACACATTCGAGGCATCAAACCTGCACCTTTATTTAGAGTCAACATATACCTGATGTGTGGTTAGTAGCTGGCTTTTGGGAACTCACGGCGCGGCCATGGCCAGCGTCCGACCGGCCAGGGCGCGGCCACGGCGCGTCCACGGCCAACGGCTGGTCGGCCACGGGCTAGGGTTAGCCGGGGGGG
>OAMR01000051.1:0-28808 GCA_900205405.1 Echinochloa crus-galli
ATGCTTATTCCTTTATCTATCTTAACAACATTGGCCCCAATTAATTCTGACTCTATTATTTTGCAGGACATAACATCTGCCCCTCTTGCCAGGGTAATTTATTACAAAACTGCAGGCCCAATCTCTGCTTTGGGGCACCAATCCCCTACCTTGGCTCAGCTGATGGCTAGACAAGCTTCTTCAGATCCAATACTCACTAGACCATCATCTGTCAAGAGGAAAACCCTCCTTATAGCTGCTCCCTCGGTTGCAAAGAAGAAAAGAACAAGTAGCAAAATCAAGGTCAGAGTCCTTCTTCTTTGACTATAATGCTTTTGGTGTTTTTGCTCAGCTTTGTTTCTTTTTGATTTCAGTCCAAAGAACAACAGCCAGCAATCAGTACAGGTCCGGCCGATGCTCCAATGATTGGTAAAATTTTCTCACATTTTTGTCTTTAAAGTTCCTCTCCATCGGCATTTATTCCTTTTCAGTTTCAGAGCAAATCTCAATAGACCCAATTTCGGAGAATCCTCCTTCTCATCAAGAACTAGCTTCAGCTTCTCCTGATGTTCCTCAACTAGAAGCCTCTTTTCCACCAACAGATCTTCCAAGCTCTCCTCAGCATGACATACAAGAATCTTTGCCTGAGCTCGAGCTGTTCATTCTTGATAGGCCCTAGCTGCCGAAATCCTCATCCCTGTTGAGGAAAAATCTCCATCCTATTTCCTCGGTCCCGTAGGAGATTCAGATCCTTCTGAAATCATTGCAGCCGAATCTCAGCGGATTCCTTTTAAGATTTCACTGACAAAACCTCAGGAGTGGCAAGATGCCTTCAAGAACTGGCCTTTGCCCCCAATCGCCGGATGGAGAAATTGGTATAAAAGGATGTCTGATGATAAAAGCCCTCAAACACAGAATTGGGATCATTTGCGTATTTCTCATTGCCTGGAGCTGTCATTAGCTGAAACACCAAAGAATGAGAACCTCCTGATTGCAGCTTGCCACTTTTGGTCCAATGGTACAAATACCTTTCTTTTTGGTCATGGCCCAATGTCTCCTACTTTGGCCGATGTCTACATGATGACCGGCCTGAATGTTACAGGAACTGTACACCCATATGATCACAAAGGTTCCTCCAAGCAGACAGGAGTAAGAACAGGGGTTGGATACAAGAGATATATCCAGAATCATATGTCTGATGGTCCTCTGACTGATGTCGAATACAGAGCTTTCCTGAACATGTGGCTATGCAGATCAGTCTTTTGTGGCAAAGCCAATGAGCCAACCTTGAATCACATTGTGATGGCTGAAGAGCTGGCTGCTGGAAAAGTCATCCCACTTGGGAAATACCTCCTGGGAAGCGTTTACCATATGCTCAACCAAACCACCCACCTGATGCACACTAGCAAGAAGATCCCCTGTGTCAATGGTCCCTGGTGGTTCGTCCAGATGTGTGAAAGTACATTGGAAACAAGAATGCATAGGCCGAAAGCAGCACCCGTCAGGCATGACAACGAACGAGTTAATCCACCGCATGATACAACTCGTTTGAAGCCACACCACCAATCAGATTAGATCAATCCACCGCATGATACAATCTAACCATGAAAAGCTAAAAGCACTCAATGTTTAGTTACGAACCCACAACACAGTCACGAATTTACATTGAAAACAAGAATGCATAGGCCGAAAGCAGCACCCGTCAGGCATGACAACGAACGAGTTAATCCACCGCATGATACAACTCGTTTGAAGCCACACCACCAATCAGATTAGATCAATCCACCGCATGATACAATCTAACCATGAAAAGCTAAAAGCACTCAATGTTTAGTTACGAACCCACAACACAGTCACGAATTTACATTGAAAACAAGAATGCATAGGCCGAAAGCAGCACCCGTCAGGCATGACAACGAACGAGTTAATCCACCGCATGATACAACTCGTTTGAAGCCACACCACCAATCAGATTAGATCAATCCACCGCATGATACAATCTAACCATGAAAAGCTAAAAGCATTCAGTGTTTAATACGAACCCACAACACAGTCACGAATTTACATTGAAAACAAGAATGCATAGGCCGAAAGCAGCACCCGTCAGGCATGACAACGAACGAGTTAATCCACCGCATGATACAACTCGTTTGAAGCCACACCACCAATCAGATTAGATCAATCCACCGCATGATACAATCTAACCATGAAAAGCTAAAAGCATTCAGTGTTTAATACGAACCCACAACACAGTCACGAATTTACATTGAAAACAAGAATGCATAGGCCGAAAGCAGCACCCGTCAGGCATGACAACGAACGAGTTAATCCACCGCATGATACAACTCGTTTGAAGCCACACCACCAATCAGATTAGATCAATCCACCGCATGATACAATCTAACCATGAAAAGCTAAAAGCATTCAGTGTTTAATACGAACCCACAACACAGTCACGAATTTACATTGAAAACAAGAATGCATAGGCCGAAAGCAGCACCCGTCAGGCATGACAACGAACGAGTTAATCCACCGCATGATACAACTCGTTTGAAGCCACACCACCAATCAGATTAGATCAATCCACCGCATGATACAATCTAACCATGAAAAGCTAAAAGCATTCAGTGTTTAATACGAACCCACAACACAGTCACGAATTTACATTGAAAACAAGAATGCATAGGCCGAAAGCAGCACCCGTCAGGCATGACAACGAACGAGTTAATCCACCGCATGATACAACTCGTTTGAAGCCACACCACCAATCAGATTAGATCAATCCACCGCATGATACAATCTAACCATGAAAAGCTAAAAGCATTCAGTGTTTAATACGAACCCACAACACAGTCACGAATTTACATTGAAAACAAGAATGCATAGGCCGAAAGCAGCACCCGTCAGGCATGACAACGAACGAGTTAATCCACCGCATGATACAACTCGTTTGAAGCCACACCACCAATCAGATTAGATCAATCCACCGCATGATACAATCTAACCATGAAAAGCTAAAAGCATTCAGTGTTTAATACGAACCCACAACACAGTCACGAATTTACATTGAAAACAAGAATGCATAGGCCGAAAGCAGCACCCGTCAGGCATGACAACGAACGAGTTAATCCACCGCATGATACAACTCGTTTGAAGCCACACCACCAATCAGATTAGATCAATCCACCGCATGATACAATCTAACCATGAAAAGCTAAAAGCATTCAGTGTTTAATACGAACCCACAACACAGTCACGAATTTACATTGAAAACAAGAATGCATAGGCCGAAAGCAGCACCCGTCAGGCATGACAACGAACGAGTTAATCCACCGCATGATACAACTCGTTTGAAGCCACACCACCAATCAGATTAGATCAATCCACCGCATGATACAATCTAACCATGAAAAGCTAAAAGCATTCAGTGTTTAATACGAACCCACAACACAGTCACGAATTTACATTGAAAACAAGAATGCATAGGCCGAAAGCAGCACCCGTCAGGCATGACAACGAACGAGTTAATCCACCGCATGATACAACTCGTTTGAAGCCACACCACCAATCAGATTAGATCAATCCACCGCATGATACAATCTAACCATGAAAAGCTAAAAGCATTCAGTGTTTAATACGAACCCACAACACAGTCACGAATTTACATTGAAAACAAGAATGCATAGGCCGAAAGCAGCACCCGTCAGGCATGACAACGAACGAGTTAATCCACCGCATGATACAACTCGTTTGAAGCCACACCACCAATCAGATTAGATCAATCCACCGCATGATACAATCTAACCATGAAAAGCTAAAAGCATTCAGTGTTTAATACGAACCCACAACACAGTCACGAATTTACATTGAAAACAAGAATGCATAGGCCGAAAGCAGCACCCGTCAGGCATGACAACGAACGAGTTAATCCACCGCATGATACAACTCGTTTGAAGCCACACCACCAATCAGATTAGATCAATCCACCGCATGATACAATCTAACCATGAAAAGCTAAAAGCATTCAGTGTTTAATACGAACCCACAACACAGTCACGAATTTACATTGAAAACAAGAATGCATAGGCCGAAAGCAGCACCCGTCAGGCATGACAACGAACGAGTTAATCCACCGCATGATACAACTCGTTTGAAGCCACACCACCAATCAGATTAGATCAATCCACCGCATGATACAATCTAACCATGAAAAGCTAAAAGCATTCAGTGTTTAATACGAACCCACAACACAGTCACGAATTTACATTGAAAACAAGAATGCATAGGCCGAAAGCAGCACCCGTCAGGCATGACAACGAACGAGTTAATCCACCGCATGATACAACTCGTTTGAAGCCACACCACCAATCAGATTAGATCAATCCACCGCATGATACAATCTAACCATGAAAAGCTAAAAGCATTCAGTGTTTAATACGAACCCACAACACAGTCACGAATTTACATTGAAAACAAGAATGCATAGGCCGAAAGCAGCACCCGTCAGGCATGACAACGAACGAGTTAATCCACCGCATGATACAACTCGTTTGAAGCCACACCACCAATCAGATTAGATCAATCCACCGCATGATACAATCTAACCATGAAAAGCTAAAAGCATTCAGTGTTTAATACGAACCCACAACACAGTCACGAATTTACATTGAAAACAAGAATGCATAGGCCGAAAGCAGCACCCGTCAGGCATGACAACGAACGAGTTAATCCACCGCATGATACAACTCGTTTGAAGCCACACCACCAATCAGATTAGATCAATCCACCGCATGATACAATCTAACCATGAAAAGCTAAAAGCATTCAGTGTTTAATACGAACCCACAACACAGTCACGAATTTACATTGAAAACAAGAATGCATAGGCCGAAAGCAGCACCCGTCAGGCATGACAACGAACGAGTTAATCCACCGCATGATACAACTCGTTTGAAGCCACACCACCAATCAGATTAGATCAATCCACCGCATGATACAATCTAACCATGAAAAGCTAAAAGCATTCAGTGTTTAATACGAACCCACAACACAGTCACGAATTTACATTGAAAACAAGAATGCATAGGCCGAAAGCAGCACCCGTCAGGCATGACAACGAACGAGTTAATCCACCGCATGATACAACTCGTTAATGTATGTCATATAGAGTCTCACATATTAAGAAGTTCTCGTATGTTGGTTGATGGTGGAGCTATTGTAAATCTTATGCCATACTCTCTCTACAAGAAGATTGGCGGAAAAGACGAAGAATTGATCAAGACGAACATGACGGTCAGTGGAGTTGGTGGAGGTGATCCCATTGGTGCCAAGGGGGTGGCTTCTATGGAGTTGACCGTCGGGAGCAAGACTATTGCTACGGCTTTCTTCGTCTCCGAGGTGCAAGGTAACTTCAGTTTAATCCTTGGTCGAGATTGGATTCATGCAAATAAATGTATTCCATCTACCTTGCATCAATATCTTATTCAGTGGATCGGCGATGAAGTTGAAGTTGTCCATGGTGACAATTCTTCCTTTGTTGCAACGGCCGATTCCGATTCTCTTAGTGCAAATGAGAAGGTCCAATGTTTGTCGGGCATGGATTTGACCGACTATGAGCTGATCAGTTGCACCAAGGATGGTTTTGTTCCTGCTACATTAAAGCCGATGGAAAATCGGTTGAATTACTTGCTGTAATTAATGGAGCAACGGAATCAACAGAGACAAACCGGTCAGACCGCTTCTGGAGACCGGTCAGACCGGTTTGGGTCTGAACAGTGCCAACCGGGCCAAACCGGTCAGACCGCTTCTGGAAACCGGTCAGACCGGTTTGGGTCTGAACAGTGCCAACCGGGCCAAACCGGTCAGACCGCTTCTGGAAACCGGTCAGACCGGTTTGGGTCTGAACAGTGCCAACCGGGCCAAACCGGTCAGACCGCTTCTGGAAACCGGTCAGACCGGTTTGGGTCTGAACAGCGCCGACCGAGCCAAACCGGTCAGACCGCTTCTGGAAACCGGTCAGACCGGTTTGGGTCTGAACAGCGCCGACCGAGCCAAACCGGTCAGACCGCTTCTGGAAACCGGTCAGACCGGTTTGGGTCTGAACAGCGCCGACCGAGCCAAACCGGTCAGACCGCTTCTGGAAACCGGTCAGACCGGTTTGGGTCTGAACAGCGCCGACCGAGCCAAACCGGTCAGACCGCTTCTGGGAACCGGTCAGACCGGTTTGCGTCTGGACAGTGGCTTCAAGACCGAATTGATCATCATCGAGCTCATTCGGCCGGCGTGTTCGAAGCTATTGAAGATCTTGGTGATATGGACAAATTGGGTCAGGGTTTTACATCAGCCGATCCTTTAGAAAAAATAGATATTGGTGATGGTACTATTCCTAGGCCTACTTTTGTAAACAAGAATTTATTGGCTGAGTTTAAGGCCGAATTAATAAATTTGTTGAAAGAGTATGTCGATTGTTTTGCTTGGGAGTACCGTGAGATGCCTGGTTTAAGTCGTGACTTAGTTGAGCATCGTTTACCAATTGATAATGATTCTGATAGTTCGGACGATGATAAAGAAATTTATGCTGCTGAATTTGTTTGGTCATCGAAAAGTAAACCTGGTTCTTGTCCTTCATTGAAGCCGATTCAGAAGAATCGGCAAGAAGAAAAATTTACTTTTGATGTAGCCAAATGTGATCGTGTTTTTGATGAATTGCTTAAGAATGGCTTTGTTAAACTTTCTCATGCAATTCCACCAGCCGATCAATTGAAAAATCGTGCATATTGTAAAGGGTATAGGGTACCATAAATCAACGCGTAGGCACTCCTCAAGTGCAAGATATTAAAAAGTGCAGTATTAAACAGCACCATTGTTGACACTCAAATTGGGCCGAAGGCCAAACCGGTCTGACCGGTTTGCCAAACCGGTCAGACCGGTTTCGTTCTGTAATTCGAGTAGGATTAGGATTCCGAGTTTAATCCCATATTGTAACCTATTCGAAAGGGGTAAGACTTCCCCGGCCTATAAATATAAAGGCTAAGGCCGATTGAGATGTATTCCAATCGAATCAAACACGTTTATCCTTTACTTTTTTATCTCTCAAACCCTAATCTTTTCCAACCCTCATATTCTGTTCTTTGCTCGTCTCTACGGCGTTCAAGGACGTTCTAGGTGGCCTGCCGACCCTAGAGCAACCCTCTATACTTTGATGGATCGGTTTGCAATGATGGGCAAGGAATTGGTGCTGTTTTGATTTCTCCAAGTGGCGCCGTTTTTGAGTTTTCAAACCGATTGGAAGAAAAGCGAACCAATAATCAAGTTGAATATGAAGCTCTTTTATTTGGCTTGGAATTTTTGCAAGACATGGGAGTAAAACATGTTGAAGCTTTTGGTGATTCGCTCCTGGTAGTACATCAAGTGTCAAAGGTATGCCAATGTTATAATGGTTCATTAAATGCATATCTTGATAGATGTCTCGATATCATTGCTTCTTTTGATGAATTCACTATAAGACATATTCCGAGAGAAGATAATGGTAAAGCAAATACTCTGGCTCAGAAAGCATCTGGTTATGTGGTTGCAAAGAAATATTTCTATCTCCAAAAACCGATGCGAACCAAAGCCGAGGTTCTGGTTCTGGACGAACCGGTCACACCGGTTTTAGAAACCGGTCAGACCGGTTGTACTGCCAGAACCGGTCTGACCGGTTCTGAAAGCGGTCAGACCGCTTTGTCCCCTGACAAGGGCAAAAATCCTTTGGATGATGCTAATCAATCCAAAGTTGAAGATCAGGATTGGAGGGTACCCATTATTGTTTATTTGAGGGATCCTGGTCGTGGTGCAGATAAAAATATTCGGCGAACATCATTCAAATACGTTTTGCTTGGCGATGAACTCTATCGTCGAAACGCCGAAGATTTGTTGTTAAAATGTCTTGACTCGGATCAGGCCAAGGTTGCCATGGCTGAGGTTCATGAAGGTATTTGTGGTACACATCAATCGGCTCCAAAGATGAAGTGGTTACTTAGACGAGCCGGTTTTTATTGGCCTACTATGACGGCAGATTGTTTTAAGTATTACAAAGGATGTGAGGAATGTCAGAAGTTTGGTAATTTGCAATTTGTTCCTGCTGCGTTGATGCATCCTATTATTAAGCCGTGGCCGTTCCGAGGTTGGGGATTGGATTTTATTGGACAAATTAATCCTCCATCATCAAAAGGGCATCGTTTCATATTGGTTGCTACGGATTATTTTACTAAGTGGACTGAAGCGATTCCTTTGAAGAATATGACGCATCGAGAGGTGATTGAGTTTGTTACTCAAAATATTATTCATAGATTCGGTATTCCCCAAACATTGACAATGGATCAAGGTACTTCATTTATGTCTAAGGAGGTACGTGAATTCGCCGAATCCTATAGAATTAAGTTGCTCAATTCATCTCCATATTACGCTCAGGCTAATGGACAAGCCGAGTCAAGTAATAAAACTTTGATTAAATTGATCAAGAAAAAGATAGCAGAAAAACCTAGAAGATGGCATGGAGTTTTATCCGAAGCATTATGGGCTCATCGTATATCTAGACATGGTGCTACTAAAGTTACTCCTTTTGAGCTTGTTTATGGTCAAGAGGCCGTTTTACCTGTTGAGGTGAATCTGGACGCCTATAGATTGGCTAGGCAAAATGATCTTGATGCTGTTGATTACCACAATTTGATGTTGGATAATATTGATGAGGTAACCGACAAAAGATTGAAGGCTTTAAAGGAGATTGAGAGAGATAAGCTTCGGGTTGCTAGAGCTTACAACAAGAAAGTGCGAGGAAAATATTTTCAAGTTGATGAGCTTGTTTGGAAGACGATCTTGCCTATTGGATCAAAAAGCAACAAGTTTGGTAAATGGTCACCAAGTTGGGAAGGGCCTTATAGAGTTGTCAAAGTCATCTTTGGGAATTCTTACATGTTGGAGACACTGAAGGGAGATCCTTTGCCTAAAGCTATCAACGGGAGATATCTGAAGAAATTCTATCCAAGTGTTTGGCAAGATGCGTAAAGATCAATGGCCGATATATTATTGAATATCGTCCTTAGTATAAATTTTTAGCTCCTGAGTTGTATTTACTTGCTTTTTAGTTCTCAAGTTCACTAAAAACGCAGGGGGGCATGTGTTGACACTCAAATTGGGCCGAAGGCCAAACCGGTCTGACCGGTTTGCCAAACCGGTCAGACCGGTTTCGTTCTGTAATTCGAGTAGGATTAGGATTCCGAGTTTTAGTCCCATATTGTAACCTATTCGAAAGGGGTAAGACTTCCCCGGCCTATAAATATAAAGGCTAGAAGGCCGATTGAGGTATTCCAATCGAATCAAACACTTTTATCTTTACTTTTGTGTATCTCTTAAACCCTAATCTTTTCCAACCCCCATATTCTGTTCTTTGTTCGTCTCTACGGCGTTCAAGGACGTTCTAGGTGGCCTGCCGACCCTAGAGCAACCCTAGATTAGCTCGAGCTCCGACGGGGTCCCTCCCGAGCTTGAGTTTCTAGGTCTTCACGACCTCCCGACCAAAAGCGGTCAGACCGGTTCTTTTAACCGGTCAGACCGGTTTGCCCGGGGAAGTCAGGAGTTGGCCGTTGTGACGGCCGTGCTGTGCGTTCGATCGATCTCGAGTGTGTTGGCGCGTTTTTGTGTCAACATAATCTCTCATTTCTGGGTCGAATTAAGACCACGACAGTGACGGGCAAGGTTTTCCGTGTCTCTGAACGGGCAACGGCCAAAAAGCCTTTCTATTCGATCAGCCACATCATTTGCGTCAACAAAACCGTCGACTGTAGTTGACTAGCTCTTGGTCGCAACTCGACATTTTTGTGTTCACGCTTTCGGTGGCACTGCTTAGTATGTGCTACTATCACAGTGTCACTGTTGCTCAATCGCTTAATCGCGACCGGTATCTTTAGACTTTAGACACGTATATTATGCTTGCTTCTAGACCATGAATGTCGGCTCTGATGCTGCTAAGAATTCATTGCGACGCATGCAAATCCGAAACCGGCCATATCTAGGTTGCTTAGGTTGCCCAATTCAAAAAAAAAATTGCCCCGCCGTGCGTTTGCTTTATTTGACATGCGTGGCCCGGTTCACACAAAGTGAAAGCGAGGTGCGCTAGCTCTCGGTCAAAAAGGAATCGGTCTAGACTTCACACGAATGGCAAGCTAGCTAGCGCGCATGTACAAGACCAAACGCCTCCAGGACTTCCGGGGTAGGATTCGCTCGCTGCCTCTTGCGAAATGGCTTCTACAGGACAAATTAACACACAAAGACAGCGAATTAACAACGGGCCAACGGCTACTATTCTTTTGGAGTTCGTTCGTGGTAGCGCTTATACGGAGTAGGTGTCCCTTTTTCCCTCTTTTGGTGTTGCTAAACCTTGGTTTGTGTCAACTTCTGGAAATTCCACAAAGTGTCAACAAGCAAGCAGCTTTTATATATATGTGTAAATGTAGCAGTTGAATGTTAAAATTATTCCACCATTCAAAAACACGAATTGTCAGTAAATATACATATCGACTAATCCAATCACTAGTTGCATCATGAATAAAGCTATAAAAGTTACTGTCATTGCACCAGCATTTTGACCATGGTATTTTTGACTTACTAACCCTTATTTTATCGAGCACTCCAAGCAAGCAATGTTCACACGTCCAATTCGAACCAGACGCGGAACCAAAACTAAGGAAAACTGTGAAAACATACAAAATAAGGTATGCAACTTCCAGATTTTCCACATTAAATTCTAATAAAATGAAATCAATAATGATACCCACGACTTATACCAAGTCAAAGCACAGAAAAAGCTGGCCGCTATTTGGAAATTTTGGGGCCATTAATGTTTGTTCAACTCTAGTTTGATAGTCAAATGAATTTGCTAATCGCCATTCTATTTTAACGCTTAAAAGTACCAGCTAGTATATTATGAGAGGATATAGGTTACTCAACTGAAAAAGGATTTTTTTTAAAAAAAATAAACGATGTAGATTGATGAAATGTACATTAGCTAATAGTTTTAAATAGCTCCACACCATCCTCATAAAAGTTAGCAAAGTTGTTTTATGGTCTCCATGTTAATCTTTATGAGATGAGCGGGAAAATATAAATTCCTATAAATTTTCTTAAAAGGCAAAACATCTAGCTATCAATTTAGTAAACTCTAATTATTATTAACAATAATAGACATTTGGTATAATTTACTTTTATTGCCCACCTCTATCATTAGAAAACAACATAATAACCTCCTAAATCTACATATAATTTACCCATATTTTCCCGTAATGAAATCTAGTCTAAAGGGAACCAAAACTTACATCTAAATTACTCACATCTACCGTTATAAAACATAATCAAAATTAACTCCCAAAAAAACTACTAAAGATAAACTAAAATAGCCTCTTAAATCAACATCTAAATTACCCATGTATATTATAAAAAAATACCACAATGTACTTCTTCATATATATGCTTCAACATCATCCACGTCTACCGCTATTAACGTATTCAAAACCTACTCAAATCATGCATGATAATTATATGTTTCATAGCTCAGCAATCATGAAAAATGTTTCCCTTAAGCTAAGGTTCGAACTAAAAAATATATTGAAGACACATAATGGTGTGATGCAAAGGGGAAAAACCAACCTCACAGATAGAGAGTACATAGTATCTGGGTATATTATGTTAGAAAATGGACAATAGGGAGCAAGGCAATCTTTTGATACTTACATGTTTTCTAAGATCTAGCTCGTGTAGAAGAAAAACATGTCGATGGATTTTATCAGGCCCTGCTTCCTACCTCCCTCTGAAAAGAAAACAAGACTGACTGACCAGATGTTATCATCATACGCCCGGTCGCGCACATCTAACCTCATGTCGGCAAGCAAATGGCGAGACTTTGATCAACCGAGAGCACGAGAGAGAGCTAGCCAGAGGTGTTGACGGTGTTGTGGCGGTGGTTGTGTTCTGGGCGCATGACTTTGAACTGGTATTCCTGTCGGCCGTGCCGATCGTGATGTACGTCGCCTCGCGGTAAAACACTAAAACCGACGGCCGGCCGGTCGAGAGCATGCGTCGTCTCCGTGTCGCCCGGCACGTCACGCCGGCGCCGACGTCGCCGGTTGGGGCCGAGCGGTCTCAAGGCGCGCTCCCGGCCTGTTGGCTGTTGGCGCGGTCGTCGATGGCGCGGGCGGGGCGACCGGGTTGCTGTGGGCGCGGGGACAGCGAGACCCGTGCTGGGGCGCCGCGTGAGGTGGCGCTCTCGTTGTGGCGACGTGTGTTGGGTTGTCGCGGCGACCTTGTAGCTTGCCTTGGAGACACATGCGTGCCGGTCGTTGCTTGCCGCATCGTCTCGACCGTAGCCGTGAGCGTGCCTCCTACGGAGCACACAATTGACAAATCCCTTTCCCCTGGGATTTTCCTTCTCGACCCGATTCTCTGGAGCTTTATTAGCTTCCTGAACAGAAGAAAAAAAATAGTGCTGCATCTGATATGGACATGTGCTGCACAGTAGTGCCACTGATCCTAAGTGGTTACTGCTGGATTAGTGGCTTGATCAGTGAGCATTAGACTAACCACTAGATGGAGCTACGAGCTAGGCACACACGAGAGATAATATATTGCAAGCGTAAATCACGATTTATATGTGCACATGTGAAAAACAAAAGTAAAAGTAAAGTGAAAGCAAGTTCAGGATCCGGACTACGTGAACTAGAATTCAATATATCTCCCTAGAATTTAGGCTTGGGTAAATTTGAAATTCTATCATGCCACTCATGCCTACGCGACCTGTGTGTGCTTGCAAACTTACCAGAGCTATGGTTAGGTCGCATACTCGTAAACAAAATGAAAGGTAGTTACAACCAAATAAACAAGCGAATATGCTCTAAATTAAAATTTCTACAGTTAAACGCTGCCCTCGTATTTCAACGAGAAATGTCACATCGGCTCGTCTGAATGCCATTTAATGCCTCCATATTTCACTAAGGAATGTTGTGCCCTCTAAAAACCCATATGTTATACGTCGTATTAAAAGTTAGGTGATATTTGACATCCTCCACATCAATCAGTCTGTATACAAATACGTAGCTGAAAAGTGCAAGTAGTTAACACCATCCAGATTTTTACAGGCCTATGTTTATTTTAATTTACTCGGAGTAGCAGTTACTATATGAATTGATATTTTTGTAAGATGGCGCGGGCGGGGCGACCGGGTTGCTGTGGGCGCGGGGACAGCGAGACCCGTGCTGGGGCGCCGCGTGAGGTGGTGCTCTCGCTATGGCGACGTGTGTTGGGTTGTCGCGGCGACCTTGTAGCTTGCCTTGGAGACACATGCGTGCCGGTCGTTGCTTGCCGCATCGTCTCGACCGTAGCCGTGAGCGTGCCTCCTACGGAGCACACAATTGACAAATCCCTTTCCCCTGAGATTTTCCTTCTCGACCTACTCGATTCTCTGGAGCTTAGCTTCCTGAACAGAAGGAAAAAGAAATAGTTATGCATCTGATATGGACATGTGCTGCACAGTAGTGCCACTGATTCTAAGTGGTTACTGGTGGATTGGTGTGATGCCATCGTATTTCAACGAGAAATGTCACATCTGCTCGTCTGAATGCCACTTAATGCCTCCATATTTCACTAAGGAATGTTGTGCCCTCTCTAAAAACCCGTATGTTAGACGTCGTATTAAAAGTTAGGTGTTATTTGACATACTCCACATCAATCAGTCTGTATACAAATACGTAGCTGAAAAGTGAAATTAAAGTAGTTACACCATCCAGATTTTTACAGTCCTATGTTTCTTTTAATTTAGCAGTTACTATGAATTGATATTTTTGTAATTTTGAGCCATTACTTACCCATCTATATTAGTTGGTTCACAATTCTATATGTTGTAGTGCTATAATAAATTCTAAATGAAAGAGCAAAAATGAAGAGACGACTAAACTTTTGAAATCAAGTCTCTAACCCTGCCAGACACAGCTGAGAGATCGACAAGGGTGCAACTGTTCTGTTATGTATTATAGCTCTTCTTCAGAAAGCTCTTGTGAGTTTTACTACACTATTAGTGAGCATATAGCATCTGAATAACCTACCTATTATTCAGAACAACACAGTTCCGATCCTTTCAAAAAAAATGCATAAAGTTCTCAAATACTATTTTCAGCTATAAATATAGTCTCGAGAAACTGCTATGTTGTACACTTTCCTCTCGTCTTTAATGTCAAATAGTAGTAATTTGCTTTCGTGGACTAAGACGTTTTTCTTAATTGATACTGTTTGTGATTTACTAGTTGACAACAGATACAGTCAATTCCAACTACATTTGTTTTCAGTGGACTTTTTCCCACCCATCTTAATACCACCAGAAGATTTTCAAAGACTTACTAACCGCGCAAGGACAACAGAACTGATTTTCTCGGTTTTCCTAGTCTGAAAGGTTTTAGTTACATGAAGACCTCGGGCATTGACATGAATATATTTGTGCGCTGCCTATTTATAAGCATATCTCATAAATTTTCTGGCCGCCCTTGCACATATGGATGACGATTGAACGTGTACTCTTTACGCTTCCTGAATTGAAACTCATGCTTGCTGTCATCGTCCATATCTCCTCAAGCTACATGTTTTATCAAAGACCAAAATATCCTGGCAAAGTATACACTACAGTAAAACACTTTTTTAAAAAATGGTGTAACGTGCATATATGGTAGATTTCTATATATCGTGATAACTTTTCTATGAAATAGCAGTAAATAAAAACCTACGGTAATTTTTTTAACGAACAGGCCTACCGTAAGTTATGCTGAAAACATTTACAGAGAGTTGGCAAGGAGTAAGCATCAACAAATGTTGGTCAGGTCAGCAATGCAGCTCTTGTGTTGGTTCCTTAGGAGGCTGTCAATGGGGTAGCGTTGTGCCGTAATTTTTTACTGCGAGATCCTTGCTTAGACCAGACGCGCGCGTGTAAAATAATAGACCAAATGACGGTATTGGATTCCAATTTTCACAGCCGTCCATTTGTCAGATGCCCTGAGATCATCATGATAAAAAGTCCAGGGCATCGTCTTTGTCGCGTCCCTTATCCCTGCATCCGCATTTGGAGACATGTTTGGTCTCGTTTCTGTGATTCCCGGGCAAGGCTAACAGATTTCTCAACCTTAGCAGCAATTGTCCGTCCACTGTTGAGGTAATACAGTGCCTACAGAGACAAGGGCACATGCGTACCGCAGGGCCAAATATTCTCTCCCATCTCTCTTTCTTTTTCTTTTTGGTGCAAATGATTCGTCCCATGTCTGGAAAGCGCTTCCTTTTGCGCAGATAATTTGATCCACACATCTGAAAAGATAAGCATTGACTTCGCCACATATTACGTCGGTCGGATTCCATATAGCGAAATTCCTCCAAAACATCCCAAAAGGACGGCCTTAGTTTGATGTGCTAACACGTTGAAAATTCTTTCAGTATAAGAAGTTTCTTCTTTGCCCATATTTTAATGCCCTGGACGTGATTAAACTCTTGTATAATCGTCAGCGATTTGTGTTTTTCGTTGATTTAATTAATTAGAGTTCCTTGGTCTGCATGCACTATAGGTTTGGATAAACTATAAAACCGAGTATATCTCATACTCTCTGGATTGTTTGAAGGACTTGTTCTAGCAGTGTCAACAAATGAACAAATGCTGCAATTTAGCTAAGCTCGCTAGACACAGTACTTCAAAATAGTATCCTGATATAAAGTCGCATATATAGGTATGCACACCCAATTGATTTTCAAGGTCAAATCACCAGCTGTAAACAGACTATTACGGAGTGCTCGATATGTCTTATTTACATTTCCGGCTGTAATAGAAGTTGGCGCCACGCCGGACACGGTAACAGTAATAGCTGGGGCCCACCTGTCAGCACCTGGACCAGAAACCGGACGCCGCATGCCGCCGGTGAAGTACCCCATGTGGCCGGGCGCAGCGCTGAATCCAAAGATCTTGTCACCTACGCCGCGGACGAACGCGCCCGAGGCACTGGGAAACGTATCCCCTCTCCACCGCCGACGACGGCAGACACGCCAAACCGAAGCGTTCTTTTGGCCTCCGCCGCGTCCCCGTCGCACCAGGCTAAAGACAGCCGCTGCTTTGTTGTGCCGCGTAGGCCGTCGACAAGACATATGCGGCAAAAATAGACGCGCACGGGCCACGGGGTCGGGTCGGGTTGGGTTCCGCCCCCGGCCTGGCCTGTCACCTTCGATTCGCGCGACGACCGCGGGGTTTCGCTCGCTCGCCGCCCACCGGCCTAGCGAGCCAGCTTTCGTGCGTGCTTGGCCGTGAGCCAAAAACTAGGCGCTCCTGCTCACGACATGTGCGAGTGCAAAAACCCAAGAAGTGCTTTGTGCAATCGCGCTGGCCGGGGCGTTGGCGCGTTGCTCCAAAAAAGCGCGCTCGTGTCCTCAACCTCGACTGCTGCCCGCGCTCGCCTCGCCTCGTGGATGTGTTTGTTGGCTTCGGCCAGGAGCAACGCAACAAAAGAGTACAGCGCGCGTCTCGTCTCGTCTCGCGACAAGCGGAGGGAGGCTGTGCACCACGTACCGGCCCTGCAGCTCTGCTCCTTGTTTTTGCACTCGTCCTGGCGAGCCAATGGCGCCTCCGCGCCGGCCGGCCGGGGCCCCAGATACAAAAAGAGAGGCCACGGCATACGGCTTAATTGGACCATCTCCACGTACTACACATGTATGCAGCCACCTCGCCAATGCAAGCCAAAACAATGCGAGAGCCTTGGAGCTAGGTAGCACGTACTACGACCTTATTACTAGTTATTACTGGCTCGGCTCCTCGGAGCTCCTCTCCTCTCCTGTGTGCAGCGCTAGCTCTCAGCGGGAGCAGTGGCACCGCCCATGGACCATGCCGGCCGGTTGGTCGCTAGCTAAAGACAAAGAGGCCAATGCAGCCGCTGCCGCTACTGCTACTGCACTAGCCATGGAATGGCATGGACCCGGCCGAGCCGAAACCTCTGGGTGCCCGGTTATAATACGGCCACTTGTTGCCAAGATTCATTCCCCATTCCATGTGTGCCTGGACGATGCGCACATACTGTTTCAATCGGCGCCTACGGTTGCAACTTGCCAGAGGCAGAGCCCTAGATTTCCTCAAGCATAACATGGCATGTTTGGTGCCACGCCAAAATGAGCAACGGTGCCATCATCCAATGATCCAAACGAGCAAGTGCATTGCTATTCTTAGTGTGCACGTCCTCTATAAAGGGGAATGCTAGTAGGTTGGGTGGAGCTACTTGCTACTACGAGCACAACTTGCGGAGAACATCGAGGCAGACATGATAGCCGTTGCCTGATTAGGAAACGAGCAAACAACTCACTTTCGCCATGACCAGGGAGCCCGGGAGAGGGAGTCCATAGTTTTCCAGACACCTGGTTTTGGGAGCCCAATTACTACTCCCAACTTAGTAATGCTTGCATGTTTTTTATGTCAATCTGCTGTACTAGGGCGGCAGATGAGGGCTCAGATGCAACGCATCTTAGTGCGAAGGGCTATCCAAGCTTGCATTCTTTGTAACCACCTTGGCCTAGTGCCAGAGCAAAGGCTAAAGATTCCAAGTGTGTTATGACTTCACTACTTGCTAGGCATTGTTAAATTAAATACTAGCTTAATTAGGGACCAAAACGAATATGACTTATGGCCTTTGCCGACCAAAACTCATCGCCCGCATATCATATTGTTTGAGCAGAACATTCTGCTACCATAATGTCCTCTCTAACATATACATCGAATTCAAGCATTGGTCTGGGGATGCCAAGCTCTTGTCAATACAGTCGTCATAGCGAAGTAAAATTGCCGCCTTCCCCCCATTTTTTTTCATTGACAAAGGTGTTTTGTTTTTTTCACAAAAGTACAAATGACAGCAACAAAGGATAGTGTACAAAATAAGATCGCATTGTTTATCAAACGAGGCGTGATATTTGTATTCCGCTAATTAGCCGCGGATAACGAGAGATGCTGTGACGCCATTACGCCAAATGTTGAAAAATTACAGTCTTCTCTAGGAAAATGTTTTGAATTATTAGCGAGCTACTGAGTAGTTGACTTTAATTTCTAATCCTACGTTATGATACACATTGGCCTGCGGCTTATTTTATTTCTTTTCTACTTTCGCCTGCACAACAAACGCTGTGTCAACTCATAACTGGACATCTTTAAATATGAGTTGACCGATAAAAGTCCAAGGTGCCTTAGGTGATAATCATCGTTCTGTGGTCCTGTAGCAAGCGCAAACTAACTGCAACTGAAAGCAAAATTCGAATCGGTTTCATCCTCAAAGCCTACATAACTCGTTGAACTAAACCTACTTGCTAGTAAGTTAAGTTCCATCATGATCGGTTGCAAAAACTACGTAAGTCAGCTCTTGACACCAAGTTAACTGGCAGGTTTTACCAGCAAATCTAGTCAAGTGAAACGGCTTTTAACAAAACTATAACGTCCACAAAAAAAGAGTACTTTACTCTTAAAAGAAGAAAACACCTTACGTATAAAACAAGACTTGATTTTACTACCAAAGAGCAGTGACACTAATATTTTAATCAATGCAATTACTAAAGCTAAAAAAAGCTAGTGTATGTAACTGAAACAGAATATATAAGTACCACCAGTTGTAACACCCTAAAATTCATCACAATAAAATTATAGCAACCCTTGAATTTTTCTAGGATTTATTAAGTCTTAAATAAATTTTCGGGGAATTAATTGGAATTTCTAGCCTTTTTATTAAATTAAATATCACATTAAATAATTATTTTAGTCAAAATAAGTTTTTGTTGCATTCATGCTGTTGCATATATTTTTGGTTGCTAGTAAATCAAGTTGGAATTTAAATTCTGTTTAAATTCGAATTTGATTTGCTTTTGTTTGAGTTTTAGAAAAGTTAAAATAGGCAGAGTTCGTTTTCGCCCCTTCAACTCTTGGCCCAGTCCATCTTTGCTCCCTCTACTTTTCCTCCCGCTCGCTGTTTCTCCCGGCCGATTCCTTTTCTTTTCCCTCGGCCCGTTCCACTTTCGGCCCATCAGCGGCCCATTTTTCTTCCCCGTTTCTCTCTCTTTCTCTCGCTGACATGTGGGGCCCGGATGTCAGCTCTTTCTTCCCCCCTAGCCGAGTCGGACTCCTCGCTGAGTCCCGAGCGCCGCCGCCTCCTCCTCCTCCTCCGTCCGCCGCACGCCTGCCCAATCTTCGGCCTATATAAGCGCGCGCCCGCCTGCAATCTCTTCCCATCGAGAGTCGACCGCGAGCCCGCAAACCCGAGCCGCCCGCGCCGCCGCCATTGCCGATTCGAGCCGCCGCCGTCGATCTTCGCCGCCGTAGCCTCGCTCTCGCCGAGAAGCACACCAGGAGGTTCGCCTTGATGCCCTGAAACTCCCCGTCGTGTTCTTGATCGGAATTTGGCCGCACACCGCACTAACATTGCTCGCCGTCGATCATCAGTGCCGCCAGCCGCAGTTCTTCGCCGCCCGACGCCGTTGTAGCCCCAAGCTCGTCGAGATCAAGCCCGGTGAGCTCGTCATCGCCCTCTCAACCTTCCCGTGCTGCTCGCGTGTCGTTTCACTGCTTCGGCCGCGCTAATCTCGATCGCCGCCATTTTTAGCAGCGCCGCCACCCGTCATACTTCGTCGCCGGCCGCCGTCGCTGCACCTCCCTCGACGAGAGCTAGCCAGGTGAGCTCGCCGTCCTTTCCTCTTGCTTCCCGTCCAAGTCCCGTCGCGAGTGGAGCCCCGTAGCGCGGTTTCGACTTACTCCGGCGATCCTCCGCCGTGGAATCGGGCGGCACCGCCGTCCCGGCTGTCGCCAGCGATACTCACCCTCGGCCGATCTGTTTCGAGCCGTTAGATCGCGATCCAACGGCCCTCAATAGATCCAGCCCCGAGTCAAACCCAAGAGTACCGGTCAGCAGTGGCCATTTTGCTAAAGAGCCCCTGTGGTTTTCAAAAATCAACCCGCAGTCCATCCTAGTTCAAAAATAATTCCAAATAGGTCATGTTTTCTTCTGTTTTAGCCCCTGGAAGATTTAAAATTATGCACGAGGTCCAGGATTTGTCTTTTTACGTGAAAACCCTCGAGTTTTTATACAAAATTATGTTTTAGCCCCTGGTTTTTCGCAGTTAAGCCCCTGGAACTTTTAAAACGTTGCCAGCAAGCCCCTGAACCTTGGAAAAGCCATATCTTTTGCGTTTTAACTCCGATTTTAGTGATTCTCGCGCTCACGCGTTCGTTGTAATGCGTAGATTAGTTTTGTGCTGTTGCTTTCCTCTGTTGGAATTGTTTGGTGTACTGTTTCTTATTTGTTGTATTGTTTTCTTGCATGTGAATGTGTGATGCGATTACGAAACGACCAGTTCGAGGATTTCTCTGAAGAACCAACTGTGGGAGAAGGATTTGAGCAGCAACAGAGTTGGGAAGAAGGCAAGTGTATTATGTCATGCAAATGTCCTAATAATTATTAATTTCACCACCCATGCATGTGTCTTAATTTGATGGGTTTCTATTTAAGGATTTGCCTAGCCACTATATTTTCTTGTCCCTAAAACTGGGTTATTTAATTAACTTTGATGGTAGATGATGCTTAGCTTGCTCTACTGAGATTGGTTAAATGAACCCCTACTCTATGTTCCATTACTACCTTTTTATTCAATTAATGGACAAGATCATATCTTTTTAATTGGAACATAGAGAACCACCCAGGAAAACAGTACAACCATGAGTGCCATGTGGCTCTGGCTTTGACTGACTAATTAGGTGCTCTAGTTTTTGGTAGTTTTACCCGAAAGGGGCATGGGGGGCGGCGGTTGACGGGGTATAGCTCGGTCCTTTTGAGCTGTGGTCTTTGGTAAGAGACAGACCTCATTAGGGAGGGTTATGCTTTGCTTTTGAACCGGAAACCTTAGCGGGCTATAATTTATAATTTATTAGAGTGCTTTTGTAAAGGTCTCATAGTGAAACCCAGTATTTGGTCCACGTGGTGTGGGAAGGGTACAAGCTTCGGCAATGGGAATCACGGCTTATGGTGAAAGTGTACAACCTCTGCAGAGTGTAAAACTGTCGTGGTTACTTGAATTATGTTGGGAATATGACATTCATTAATTTGTGGGTGGTATATACTTTTATCTGCTAGTAAATAGTTGCTTAATAAAACTTGACCAACTAAAAGTGATTACTGCAGTATGGTCAGCCAACCTTTTTACCTCAGCCTTGTATGTTATATTACATTTGCTGAGTACGTTATGTACTCATACTTGTTGCTTTTCTTTCTTTCTTTTATTGCATCAACTACACCGGAATGCTGCTCAGATTGGGAAGAATTTTGAGGATTTCACTACTGATTTTGAGGAGTTCTAGGAGAGTCTCCCCCAGTCAATGCCTGTGGAGTTGGAGTCACTTTTGCTTCGTTAGATGAACGTTTATTTAAGTCTTCCGCTATGACATTTGAGTCTATAACACTCTTTCGTTATGCATGATTATGGATATTCACTTGTGACGTCTACCATATGTGTGTAAACTGATCCTGGCGCACATATGAGATGCACCTGGTTTTGCCTTGAAAACCGGGTGTGACACCAGTACAGCCAACATGTATGCCTTGTACATACATATAACAAATGTTGTTAGTAGAATTAGTTTAGTAGTACGTTACCGGTACATGCGATTGTACAAACCCGCCCTTAAAGAACAAAGGAGAGAAATGAAAGAAATCCAGGGCGGCACTTCACTGAAAGCCAAGGTACACCAACAACAAAGACAAAGCACAGGACCATCCACGGTCGAGCTGTCAAGCAAGGACCGAGAAAAGCTATGGAGGAAAGGAGGCCGCCTTGCCAAGTTGCCATGCCATCAGCGAGGCTGGCTCAGCTGCTGCCTGCTTTCCCCCGCCTGCCTCCAGCGCCTATAAAAAGGCATAGCCGGGCTTCCCAGTCCCCCGCGCGGCTCACGCCTCCACCAACCCCCCAGCAGCCTCCGTAGGGGAGACAACCGGCGAGACGCTTCTTCATCTTCCCCACAAGGCCACAACAGAATAGCGTACGATCTCGTAAATTGCCCGGGAGTTACCTGCGCCGCCAGGTTTTTTACTCCCTCACGAAGCCGCACGCACGCACGCGCGCGCCGGCAGCCACCGGAGCAGAGTATTGCTCTGTTTCTCCAGCCGCCATGACGTCGTGTGAAGCAGGATGCGCCTCGGTGGCGTGCCGGGACGAGGTGCGGCCCACCACCCATGGGGACGCCGCCTGCGTCATCGTCTCCCCCTTGCTTGCTAAGGCGGGGGATGTCCTCATCACGGTTCCCGCCGCCGAGGAGGTTCCGGTGCTCACTAGCAAGTCCCCCGGGCGGCGGCTCTCCATGGCGTCCAAGGAGGCCTTGTCCCTCTTCTTCGGCGTCGCGTTCCCGACGTCCAGCGACGCGCGCGGCGAGGCGCGTTCCATTCTCGCCCTCGCGCTCCCCATGATCCTGACGGGGCTCCTCCTCTACCTCCGGTCAATGATTTCGATGCTTTTCCTCGGTCGCCTCGGCGGCCTCGCCCTCGCCGGCGGCTCTCTCGCCATCGGCTTTGCTGGCGTCCTGGCCGCAGAGGAGGAGGAGCGCCGCATGTGCATCCACAGCCGCCGATGGGAACGGCGGCGGCGATGAGCATGAGCACGTCCTCTGCGTGGTGATTCCGAGGAGCGAGAAGTTGCCGCGCCGAATGCCTGCCCGCAGATGGGCTCCATCCCCATGGCGAGCCCGGAGAGGACGAATACCCGGTGATGTTGGCGGAAGCCGATGGCGAGAGAGCCGCCGGCGAGGGCGAGGCCGCCGAGGCGACCGAGGAAAAGCATCGAAATCATTGACCGGAGGTAGAGGAGGAGCCCCGTCAGGATCATGGGGAGCGCGAGGGCGAGAATGGAACGCGCCTCGCCGCGCGCGTAGCTGGACGACACGAACGGCGCCGTCGGGAACGCGTCGCCGAAGAAGAGGGACAAGGCCTCCCTGTACGCCATGGAGAGCCGCCGCCCGGCCGGGGACTTGCTCGTGAGCACCGGGACCTCCTCGGCGGCGGGAACCGTGATGAGGACATCCACCGGCTGATCTAAAAACATGTTCTGGCACGCCTGATGAGCTAGGTAATTCATTAGATTCTAAATTAATTTTATTTTTATCAAAATTACCAGTCATACTAGCAATTAATTCACTAGTAGCAGTTTGTGCAGCAAGTAATCTATCATCCATCATGCGAGTAATTTGCTGCATTAAATCAGAGGATTCGTCCGTTACCTTTGGAATCTCTTCGACGTGATCATCTGCCAACTTGAAAGCTGGCATGACGAATTCCTCTACTCTCTTGACAAGACCACCGCGATCTTTCTTGAAGCCCTTCAAGAATTGCGCCCTGAAGTGCTCCTCAGCAATCAAATATCGCTTTCGCTCCTCGTCCGTGAGCTCTTCCATCGTCGCGGTGATGATGTTGTCTTTGTCAAGGTCGCACTTTGATCCAGACATATCCGGAGTAGATTGAATCGGTTTTGGCACCAGATTAATCTTCCCCAGCGGAGTCGCCAAAAAGTATGTTGACACAAAAACGCGCCAACACACTCGAAGATCGATCAAACGCGCAGCACGGCCGTCACAACGACAAACTCCTGACTTCCCGGGGCAAACCGGTCAGACCGGTCCTTCAAACCGGTCAGACCGGTTTGCCCCGGGAAGTCAGGAGTTGGCCGTTGTGACGGCCGTGCTGCACGTTTGATCGATCTCGAGTTTGTTGGCGCGTTTTCGTGTCAACACATGCCCTAGATCGAAGCTCCCAGGTGACACGGCACAGGGCATCGGAGGATTTTGCCATGGGTAGAGAGAGAGGAGAATGAAAGGGGAGGGAGGACATCCCCGCGAATCATTTTTTTGGTCAGAAACTGACTACGTGTAACCAGATAGCCCGCACAAGAGTTGCAACCCCCCAAAAGATTAATTTTGTGTCTTTCTTTTCTACACGTGTGTTAATCAATTTCCATGCATGTGTTAACCCAATAGCTATTTGAACCACTCTCAAATATCCTTTGTTAAAATTACACCCTGGATATCTTTGTTAGTAGGATGTGCCAAGCACTCTCAGTTTATCCCAACCAAAATTCATCCAAATAAAATATTTAGTGGCACTTGATTCATGATGTTTGACACTGTAGAATAAGGATAATTGATAATGTTATATTGGCTAGAAATCTTGTCTCTAAGCATTCTAGTGCCTACCTAGCTGTGCTCCCAAAATTTGGTTTTGAACCATCTTTAATCTCTAAGGTTCCATATCTCGAAAAAATTTCCTCGACCTTTAATAGACCCTTTTGAAAATATGAATCTGTACGTTTAATCTGAACGTGGGACATATGTAGAAACCATATAGCACATATAACGGGGGTAACGGACTGAGGGTATCTTAGGACTGCTACTATATATCCTCCTCCCTCCCAATAAAGTTTATTGAGGGGCAGCTGGAGATGGTCCATCTCGTTTGTGGATAAGACTGGAAAATAAAACCTTATCTCTCTCTATGTATATTATATATAACTACATATATATTTTTTCTAAAAGTCACGTAACGTGAATGTTGACGGCTGGTTGTTCTGGTATGCCTCCACTATAGAGCTGGACCGAAAGTTCAAAACTCGTGAACTGGCTCACTCAGTTCTAGCTCGGCATGGCTTTGCTCGACTCGATGGATTATTTAACGGCCCGAGTAGTTGGTATTGATTGTTTCATTAATGAGCTAGCCCATGTGTAACACCCCGCCTCCAATATCTACTTACGGCCCGGCCCTTCCGAGGAGCGAGCCCACGTATGCATAGCACCCCTCTGAAGAATATGACGCACCGAGAGGTAATTGAGTTTAAGTCTCGATTCACTTAACTCACTTGCATTTATCATCAACCATACGAGTAATTTGCTGCATTAAATCAGAGGATTCGCCAGTTACCTTTGGAAGTTCTTTAACTTGGTCGTTTGCCAGCTTGAAAGCCGGCATGACGAATTCCTCCACTCTCTTGACAAGACCACCGCGATCTTTTTTGAAGCCCTTGAAGAATTGCGCCCTGAAGTGCTCCTCAGCAATCAAGTACCGCTTCCGCTCCTCGTTCGTGAGCTCTTCCATCGTCGCGGTGATGATGTTGTCTTTGTCAAGGTCGCACGTTGATCCAGACATTATTGGAGTAGATTAAATTGGTCTTCAAACCAGATTAATCTTTCCCCAGCGGAGTCGCCAAAAAGTATGTTGACACGAAAGCGCGTCAGCACACTCGAAGATCGAACGAACGCGCAGCACGGCCGTTCACAACGGCCAACTCCTGATCTCTCCCGGGCAAACCGGTCTGACCGGTTTGTATAACCGGTCTGACCGCTTTCTGTCGGAAGTCGTGAAGACCTAGAAACCCAAGCTCGGGAGGACCCCGTCGGAGCTCGAGCAATCTAGGGTTGCTCTAGGGTCGGCAGGCCACCTAGAACGCCCTTGAACGCCGTGGAGACTAGCAAAGAACAGAATAGGGGTTGGAAAAGGATTAGGGTTTGAGAGACAAAAGTAAAGGATAAATGTGTTTGATTCGATTGGAATACCTCAATCGGCCTTCTAGCCTTTATATTTATAGGGGTAGTCTTACCCCTTTCGAATAGGTTACAATATGGGACTAAACTCGGAATCCTAATCCTACTCGAATTACAGAACCTAAACCGGTCTGACGGTTTGGCAAACCGGTCAGACCGGTTTGGCCGGGCCAAAGCCAATTTTGGCTGTCAACAATGACTTTGCATATATTCATCAATGGAGTTCGTATAACCAATCCCTTTTTTGGAGACAGCCATATGCATGTAAAGGGAAACCAAAAGGCTTAACCAAAACATCATTTACCTGTATAACGAATCGATGGCCTGAAATGCCTTTGCCACGCTCTGCAAGCAAAGCTTCAGTAGCAACATAACTCCCTTCCAGTAGCCGCATCTCTTTGCAATGATCCTCCAAGGTCCTGCATTGAACAGAATATTTACATTATATGCCAAGAGATGAAAGGGTGTGCAAAAGGGTAAAAAGAAGAAAAGGAAAAAATATGTTGACAACAGCCTCCTAGGGGGAAGAAAGGGCTCATGGGCTCATGGGCTCTAGCACAACCCCTCCTCCGATTCTGTTGCCTTTGAAATTGCAAGCACAAGAGCCAGTTCCTCAGTGTGTAACAGTGCAGCCAAAAGGCATTTCTGTCAATTCTGGGAACTCAAGCATTAAGACAGCATTATGTGGATTCTTAGGGACAAATCTAGCTTAGATTAGAACATAGAAATAATTGCAGCAAACTGCCGGGGAAGTCAGGAGTTGGCCGTTGTGACGGCCGTGCTGCGTGTTTGATCGATCTTCGAGTGTGTTGGCGCGTTTTTGTGTCAACATACTTTTTGGCGACTCCGCTGGTGAAGGTTAATCTGGTGCCAAAACCGATTCAATCTACTCCGGATATGTCTGGATCAAAGTGCGACCTTGACAAAGACAACATCATCACCGCGACGATGGAAGAGCTCACGGACGAGGAGCGAAAGCGATATTTGATTGCTGAGGAGCACTTCAAGGCGCAGTTCTTGAAGGGCTTCAAGAAAGATCGCGGTGGTCTTGTCAAGAAGTAGAGGAATTCGTCATGCCGGCTTTCAAGTTGGCAGATGATCACGTCGAAGAGATTCCAAAAGTAACGGGCGAATCCTCTGATTTAATGCAGCAAATTACTCGCATGATGGATGATAGATTACTTGCTGCACAAACTGCTACTAGTGAATTAATTGCTAGTATGACTGGTAATTCTGATAAAAATAAAATTAATTTAGAATCCAATGAATTACCTAGCTCATCAGGCGTGCCAGAACATGTTGTAGATTCTAAACACACAAGGCCGAGGAGGTTCCGGTGCTCACTAGCAAGTCCCCCGGGCGGCGGCTCTCCATGGCGTCCAAGGAGGCCTTGTCCCTCTTCTTCGGCGTCGCGTTCCCGACGTCCAGCGACGCGCGCGGCGAGGCGCGTTCCATTCTCGCCCTCGCGCTCCCCATGATCCTGACGGGGCTCCTCCTACATCTGGTGCGATGGTTTTGTCTAATATATCTACTTCTAGTCCTGTTTACACTATTCCACGCACCACGGGAAGTATACCCCACGGATCTGGCACGTTTCATGCGCCGATTCCGAGTACCTCTCAGAATACGATGTTGTCCTCTCCGGGCTCGCCATGGGGATGGAGCCCATATGCGGGCAGGCATTCGGCGCCGGCAACTTCTCGCTCCTCGGAATCACCACGCAGAGGACGGTGCTCCTGCTCATCGCCGCCGCCGTTCCCATCGGCGGCCTGTGGATGCACATGCGGCCGCTGCTCCTCCTCTGCGGCCAGGACGCCAGCATCGCCGCCGCCGCCGAGACCTACATTCTGGCGTCGCTCCCGGACCTCGTCCTGCAGGCATTCATCCACCCCGTGCGGATATACCTCCGGACGCAGTCCATCAACCTGCCGCTGACGGTCTGCGCGGCGCTCGCCATTGCCATCCACCTCCCCATCAACTACGTCCTCGTCACCGTACTCGGCCTCGGCATCAAGGGGGTGGCATTCGCCTCCGTGCTGGCGAACCTGAACCTCCTCCTCTTCCTCCTCGCCTACATCCTCTTCAAGGGCGTGCACACGCGCACCGGCGGCTTCGCGCTCTCCGGCGAGAGCTTCCGCGGCTGGGGCGAGCTCATCAGCCTCGCGCTGCCGAGCTGCGTGAGCGTGTGCCTCGAGTGGTGGTGGTACGAGATCATGATCCTGCTGTGCGGGCTGCTGCTGAACCCGCAGGCGACGGTGGCGTCCATGGGCATCCTGATCCAGACGACGTCGCTCATCTACATCTTCCCCTCGTCGCTGAGCTTCGGCGTGTCCACCCGCGTCAGCAACGAGCTCGGCGCGGGTCGACCCGAGGAGGCGAGCCGCGCCGCCACGGTGGGGATCGCGCTCGGGGTCGCGTTCGGGTGCTTCGCCTCGGCGTTCGCGTTCCTGGTGCGGGGCGTGTGGGCGAGCATGTTCACGGCGGACCCGGCGATCATCGCGCTCACCGCGTCGGTGCTGCCGATCCTGGGCCTGTGCGAGCTCGGTAACTGCCCGCAGACGGCGGGCTGTGGCGTGCTCCGCGGCAGCGCCAGGCCCAAGGACGCGGCCAGCATCAACCTCCGGTCCTTCTACCTCGTGGGCACGCCCGTGGCGCTCGTCATGGCCTTCTGGTTCCACTACGACTTCAAGGGCCTGTGGGTCGGCCTCCTCGCGGCGCAGGCCAGCTGCATGGTGCGCATGCTGCTGGTCATCAGCCAGACGGACTGGGCCAGCGAGGCCAAGCGCTCGAGGCAGCTCACCGGCGACGGGGACGAGAAGTCGCGGTTGCTTGCCGTGGACACGGACATCGAGCAAGCCAAGGATCACTCGGATCAGTGTTGATAGCTGCCACAGCGCTCGCGCCCGAGCGAGCGAGCCGCATGTGCTCCCTAATCTACTATTATTTTTTTCCTTTTCCATTTCCCCCAATTTTTTCCCCAATATTTTGGCGGGGGGAGGAATCAGAGAGGCTGACAGGGGAAAAAGGAGGATGTGCAAACCAAAGCCAATAATTTTATAAAAATTGGCGATATTCCAGTGGCTATGCAAGACTTAGGTAAAAAGCCGATAGTCATTGGAGATTCGGCTAGCAGTAGCAAGGGCGTGAAGAAAGTTTTTCAACCAAGGTGGTGTCCTTCTGGGTTGACTCA
>OAMR01000051.1:29224-64255 GCA_900205405.1 Echinochloa crus-galli
GTTTAAGTCGTGACTTAGTTGAGCATCGTTTACCAATTGATAATGATTCTGATAGTTCGGACGATGATAAAGAAATTTATGCTGCTGAATTTGTTTGGTCATTGAAGAGTAAACCTGGTTCTTGTCCCTCGTTGAAGCCGATTCAGATAAATCGGCAAGAAGAAAAATTTACTTTTGATGTAGCCAAATGTGATCGTGTTTCTGATGAATTGCTTAAGAATGGCTTTATTAAACTTTCTCATGCACTGATGATACGAAACAAAACAATTTATACTCTTTCTTTTTATTTTTCATTTCATCAAAAAAGAAAAGAGAGTGATTTTTCAGAGAGAGCTAAGCTAAGCTGGACAGAAGGGAACCAACCGTTCACGGCTTTCGCCGCAGCTTGCTCCGGGCTCCGGCCTTCGTCTGGGGTCAGTGTCTGGTCCAGGGAGGCGAGCGAGCATAGCCGCGTGACGACCCGGTCACCGGCGCGGCGCGGGGCTAACGAGTAGTCAGTAGTAGCGAGCACAACACAAACACCGGGTCCAAGTCGCGTGGCTCCCTCCGCCAAACCAAACCCATGCGGCGGAAAGAGGCCGGGGCCCGCCACGCAATCTTGCGCCGCGCAGCCGCCGCTGCCGTGGCGTCGGCCGTCAAAACGACGGCACCCGCTTTCCTTCCTCCCTCCCGTCCCCGTGCGATCGCGAAAAAGAAGGCAGCCGAATTGCAGCACGTGATTTGCGTAACGAGACCGACCGGTAAGAACACGCGTGCGTGCGTGCTACCGTAACGTAGAAGAATCAGACTCTGTTCCGCTCCGCGAGAGATCAGCTGGCAGGGATGACGGACGGGTAAATTCGCCGGAGATTTTTCCGCTAAGAAGCTAGTAACAGTACGCGAAGCTAATTGACCCCTCCCTCGCAGGCCGCGAGAAGAAAGATTCCTCCTGCGCTCCCGGCATCCAGGCCGGCAGGCGAGTAGCGACGTGCAGGGTCCGTGTGGATCCACACCTGTAGCGCGCAATCGATCAGCCCCGGCCGGCCGGAGGATCCCAGTGGCTAGCTCAGCTCGGCTCGGCTCTGTTCGCGTGGGCAGCGGATGGCGTCGGCACCGGCAGTCCAGTCCGCATAAAAAACGACTCGATCGCCTGCTCAGCCCCACTCCTTGGAGCCCCGAGAAGATGGCACTGTTTCGAGGCTCCCAAAAGCCAGCGCTGGCCGTGACAATTACAATATACTCGACGCCGTACACGCTACTAAAATTATCGTCTTCTCAAGATAAACTACTAATACCATTGTACTGCTGCTGCTGGTCGTGAGCTGCAGGAGCTCTGATCGAGGGAGGCGCGCGATGCAGCGCATCTGGTGACTGCTGAATGTACGTACCTGCGTGCTGTGGCTGGAACTGAAAACATTCATGGTTGGTGTCTGTCGGTTGCACTCACGCCCATCAATCAGCCACACCTGTACGTCGTGCGTGGAGGAAGGAAGGAATCATCGTCCCTCCTTCGGGAGTCAACCGTTTATCAATCCGATCAGAGATGGAAGCATGGAACAGCAGCTAGATAACTCCTCAGTTCCACGTCTGGTCGATGGAGTCAATGGCGGCCGTCTCGATCCCGTTCGTGTCCCCTGGCGCCGGGGCGAGTCCTGGAGGTGTCCCCAGCGCGCTGGCAGGGCAATGTGCGCCTCTCTTTCCAGGCGGTCCACGGCCTAGCTCGCGCGCGCCTCTTTCTTGCCGTGACCAGTGCGTGGATTCATGCACGCACGCTGCATCATCCGATTGGGGCGGCGGATATGTCAAAACGCGCGCCTAGGGTTGATTACTCTTTTGCACATTGCAGTGTTGGTCAGCTCTGGGTGGATTGTTAATCGTGCTTTGACTATTCCATTTCTTTAATTTTAGTTGTGTTAGGATTAAATTATTTTTCATGTCTACTGGGTGCAGACTATAGGCATAGTAAATTAAAGGAGCTGCTGCCCCCGTGACCTAATTAAGTGTATGTCGTGCTTACTAATCTTACCACAAGATGCTAGCTGCTGTGTACGTACTTCTAAGTTATTGCAAATGATTAGTAATTAAAAAGGCTTCCGTAATCTTTACATTCTCCGAACTAGCCCTACCGGCACGTCACTCTGATAGGCCGTACGTATCCTTCCACTAATCATACTGTTGACGATCAAATTGGGCCTGGGGCCAAACCGGTCAGACCGGTTTGCTTCTGTAATTCGAGTAGGATTAGGATTCCGAGTTAGAGAGCTAAGCTAAGCTGGACAGAAGGGAACCAACCGTTCACGGCTTTCGCCGCAGCTTGCTCCGGGCTCCGGCCTTCGTCTGGGGTCAGTGTCTGGTCCAGGGAGGCGAGCGAGCATAGCCGCGTGACGACCCGGTCACCGGCGCGGCGCGGGGCTAACGAGTAGTCAGTAGTAGCGAGCACAACACAAACACCGGGTCCAAGTCGCGTGGCTCCCTCCGCCAAACCAAACCCATGCGGCGGAAAGAGGCCGGGGCCCGCCACGCAATCTTGCGCCGCGCAGCCGCCGCAAAGAGGATATGCACAAGACAACTTTTCAATGTCCGGGATTTATTGGTTTATTTGAGTGGGTAGTTATGACCTTTGGATTAAAGAATGCCGGTGCAACTTATCAAAGAGCTATGAATTTAATCTTTCATGATTTACTTGGTGTTATTGTGGAAGTATATATTGATGATATTGTAGTTAAATCGGATGGCTTGAATTCTCATTTAGCCGATTTGAGACTTGCTCTTGAAAGGATGCGACGGTATGGTTTAAAGATGAATCCACTCAAATGTGCTTTTGGTGTTTCGGCTGGAAAGTTTCTTGGGTTTGTTATTCATGAGAACGGCATAGAAGTTGATCCCAAGAGAATTGAAGCTATGAAGAAAGTCGAAGCTCCTACTTGCAAAAAGGATTTACAAAAGTTTCTAGGCAAGGTAAATTTCTTGTGAAGATTTATTGTTAAAGTGTCTTGACTCGGATCAGGCCAAGGTTGCCATGGCTGAGGTCCATAAAGGTATTTGTGGTACACATCAATCGGCTCCAAAGATGAAGTGGTTACTTAGACGAGCCGGTTTCTATTGGCCTACTATGACGGCAGATTGTTTTAAGTATTACAAAGGATGTGAGGAATGTCAGAAGTTTGGAAATTTGCAACTTGTTCCTGCTGCATTGATGCATCCTAATTAATGGAGCAACAAAATCAACAGAGACAAACCGTTGCAAGAAAGATTTGGCGGCTGAAGATAGAACTATTGGGGCTGTTTTGGCTCAAGAAATCGGCAACAAGGAGTATGTGATTGCTTATGTAAGCCGACGGCTCATCGATGCAGAAACAAGGTATACTTTCATTGAGAAGTTGTGCTTATCCTTGTATCATGCTTGTACTCAATTGAGGCATTATTTAATATCTAGTACTTGCATCGTGTTGTGTCAAACCGATGTAATTAAACATATGTTGCAAATACCGATTTCTAGCGGGAGAGTCGGTAAGTGGGCTTATGCTTTAGTTGAGTATGATTTGGCTTGTGAACCTTTAAAATCAATGAAAAGCCAAATTGTAGCTGATTTTATTGTTGAACATTGGATAAATGATACTTGTGAATTCGACGTCGGCTATGTTGCTTGTACACCATGGAGATTATCTTTTGATGGATCGGTTTGCAATGATGGACAAGGAATTGGTGCTGTTTTGATTTCTCCAAGTGGTGCCGTCTTTGAGTTTTCAAACCGATTGGAAGAAAAGCGAACCAATAATCAAGTTGAATATGAAGCTCTTCTATTTGGCTTGGAATTTTTGCAAGACATGGGAATAAAGCATGTTGAGGCTTTTAGTGATTCACTCCTGGTGGTACAACAAGTGTCAAAGGTATGCCAAAGTTATAATGGTTCATTAAATGCATATCTTGATAGATGCCTTGATATTATAGCTTCTTTTGATGAATTTACAATCAAACACAAGAATGAAAGGAAAGCCTATGCATATCCATATATAAACTTTATTCAGACAGCAATATGACTGTCTTGGTCACTCATTATTTAATCTGTTACAATGGAAAGTAGCACACCCTTGCAACGCATGCGCAATGGAAAGCCTTTCACTGCGATGGAAAGTAGTACACCCTTATTACAGTGGTGAGTGACGGACTGTGACTGTTCATAGTTTCACACCCTTTACTCTGAGGGTCTATAAATTAAGAGCAGTGTGCAATGAGCCATCTACTGAGCATCCGCAGATACCCAGAGCAGGTAGTTTTCTGGCATGAAATGGCAGATCTCATCGCCACGGGTGGCGTTAAGCATTTCAAAGTACCTTTGGTCCCAAATGGCTGTGTTTTTGTGGCAAACGGCGACAGCGGTTGCGGAACCCTTTGCACCGGCTTCTCCAATCAGTTCCATGCTCAGGGCTTCTACGTTCTCTGGCTTGTGGCAGAACCGGACCACAAAAGGGTAAGGCATCGGGTGGCACGGCACGAGGGCAGCTCCAGGAGCCCCGATGCGCTTGATGCCGTTCGCCGCGACGAGGTATCTGCTTGGTTCGTTGCCGTGGACAATGGAGACCACACGGCGCAGGTGGCTTGTCCCCAGGGCGGCCGCGGCGAACTCGGCTGCTGCCTCAGCCGAAGTAGCGCAGGTGTGGGGTTGGCCAAAACTTTCCTCGCAAGTACGGAGTGTGGACGCGACCTGCGCAGCCATCTTGGATCCACTGGGAATGCTGAACAAAGCTAAAATATCGTCGAGGTGACCGTACCCGAAAGGGGCCACGTCAGAATTGACCTTGGACATGAATTCCCTGGGGCTTGTCGATCCATTGGTGGCAAGCTTCGTGCCTTGCGGTAATGTTGCACCTGGGTACAGACTCGTGCGCAGGAAGAGCATTCCCTTCTGGACATGTAAACCATGACCAGGCGCTGGCGCAGCTGTGTGAACAAAACGATGGCTCAATTATTAGAAACTGAATCGGAATATAGACTGCACATCTGAAGATATAACTTTACTCTATGAGTAGAAAAATAATAACGTGATTCTTGGATATGCAGCTTTTGTGGTACTGAAGGCATATACCTCTCTCAGTCACAGGTGGAGCCACTGGAGGACTATCGTTGTTATCCCACTTTACGGGATATGCAGCTTCCGGAAGAATTGATCCATCCGTATCTTCCTTAAGTGCATTTACTGTACGTATATAATGTTCATACATAAAAAATAATAAGATCAATTTTACTTTTCTTTTGGGAAAAATCATAAGATCACTTTCACTTGTGAAATTATTTGTACGTAGGATTAGGATTCCGAGTTTAATCCCATATTGTAACCTATTCGAAAGGGGTAAGACTTCCCCGGCCTATAAATATAAAGGCTAGACGGCCGATTGAGGTATTCCCAATCGAATCAAACATTTTTATCTTTACTTTTGTGTATCTCTCAAACCCTAATCTTTTCCGACCCCCATATTCTGTTCTTTGCTCGTCTCTACTGCGTTCAAGGACGTTCTAGGTGGCCTGCCGACCCTAGAGCAACCCTAGATTAGCTCGAGCTCCGACGGGGTCCCTCCCGAGCTTGAGTTTCTAGGTCTTCACGACCTCCCGACCAGAAGCGGTCTGACCGGTTCTGTAAACCGGTCTGACCGGTTTGCCCCGGGAAGTCAGGAGTTGGCCGTTGTGACGGCCGTGCTGCACGTTTGATCGATCTCGAGTTTGTTGGCGCGTTTTCGTGTCAACACACACAACATTACAGATGTGATATGCCCCCTATCAAGGCCGATGTTTATTTGGATTTTCAGCGTTCTTCATCTTCACTATAATCCTTATCCGTGCTGAAAGTTGTCCTATCGTAAGGCCACTTGCCGGCATGCTCATGGACGTACAGATCATTGCTTTTCATATATGCTTCGCTATTATCTATTAGCAGCATAGGAAATTAGTTTTGCTTCTAGTCCACGGCGACCTTCCGTCGAGTTGCGGCGTCCATGCATATCCTCACTGGATGCACACACAGCAGGTGCGTCCACATCAGTTCCGAATCAGATGAAGAGAAAGAAAACAAACAAGACAAATGCCAGCGCGCCGCCCGCAGCAAGCATCGTCAGGATGACAGCGCACGCGACGTAGCTAACCAAGCGCGCGCAGCGCATTGACGGAATGGGCCGGATCGATCCAATCTCGATCGGGTACGTCGTCGCGTTCAACGCCAGACGCGGTGGCACTATTAGCTAGTCACGCACGCATGCGTACGTGGTTCCAGCAGTTTCATTCATGCCGTTAGGGATTAGCTTCGTTCGTCCTCCGATGCTGCCACGATTCCAGCGATGCAATTGCAGCTAGTGGCCGTCGTATGACTCCCGCCGCGTCGTCGTCGTCGCTTAATTCCGTTGCCCACGACACGATGGGATTCGAAAACAGCGGGATATATCGAGCAAGTCCGGCGCCGCCGCACGACCGGCCGCCCCCCTGCGCGGCCGCCTTTCCCGTCGCGATCGCGGAGCCTGGCCGACCCGGCTCGTAAAGCGACGCCGGGTAGATGCGGTTGACCGCCTTCTCTCCGTTCCATGCAATCCCAGCGCAGGGCCGGCAGGCCGGCCGCCGCTGAATACTCGGCGCACACACATTGCCGCCGCACGTACGCGCGCGCGGCCGGCGGTCTCGCTCGGTGGTTTGGACTCGAGTTATTACTTTTTCAACGGCCCTTTTTCAGCAGGAGAACACTTGAAGGAACGGCTTTCCTCGTGGAGTGGTGGTACGTGTACGACCCCGGCGCGCGTCCAATTCCTGGCCAGTCAGGCAGGCAGGGCGATTATATTCGCTTCCGGCGACCGGGTTTGAGACGTATCGGGTGACTACGACGTGCGCCGCGAGGCCCGCACGCACGCGCGCGCACGGGTGGGCTGCTGCCGACGACCCGTCCGAGACAGACTGGTGCCTAAAACGCGAGCTGCGATTTTTGATTAATTGCCGTGGTCAAGCCGGGCACGGCAATCCGCCGGCGGGGGGGCGGCGAAGCGCGCACTCCTCCTCCTCTTCCTCGTCCGGGTTCCGGTTACGTGCCTACCATCCTTGTCGCGGGCGCGGCGGTCGCGGTCACGCGTTGCCTGGGTGGGCTTCTTCCCCTTTGAACAGGGCAGAGGCGAAAGGGAAATCGCCCACGCCGCCCGCCTGCCCCGCTCGCATGACGGCGCTCGGGCGGTTTCCGCGCCGCAGCTGCCGAGCCGAGAGGAGGGCCGGCAGGGGACGATGGGGGCCGGGCCGCTCGTGGATTTTTCGGCGCGACCGGGGAGTGTGTCTAGTGGCGGGGGAGCACGGGCGAAAGCGCCCCCCGGGAGCGAGCGAGTGGTGTGGGGGATGGGTCCGTCCGCGTCGCGGTCGCCAGCTGCCGCTGGCGGGGGGCGAAGTGGACGCCTCCTGGCCGGGCGTTGCGTTCCGTCGCGTCGCGCGGCAGCGGCACCCCCCGGTGCGTGCGCGCGGGCCGGGCCGGGCGCAAGTCGTGACGGGAAAGTTCGCGCCGGGCGTGGGCGTGGTTGGTACGTCCACCCATCCGGGGTGTGGGGTAAGCTAGGCGGCATTCAAACGGCCGGGCCGCGGCCGCCACGCGAGGCCCCCCGCGGCGAAGCTGGACCGGTGAATTGGTTCCTTCTGAGGAAACATTCAGCGCCATCATATCTGATCAGCACGCACGCGCGCGCGCCCTGCTTCAATTCTCCAGTCTCCGGCCGCTGCACGCGGGGCGCTAGCGCTGCTGCTCACTGCTAATTGATAATATATAGACTCGTCGGTTGTCGTCGTCGTCGGGTGCGGCTCGGGAGGAGAGGCGGGGGGATAGCCTTTTCTTTCGCCGGATTCCTCATCCTTGTTCATGGCGCACGTTTGCTGTTGGGCCGGAGAATATCAGGCCCTAGACCAAAAAAGTACAACAAAGTTGGACCTGCAGAGATAACATTTTTTATATGCATATTGCAATGAACATAGCCATGCTACTACGCGCCAGTTAGCCGCCTAAAATTCTTAATGTATTAGCATGGATAAGCTATTCTTTATCAATTATCGTTAGCCCGGATGAGTTATTTTAGCTTAATTACAGGCCGGATAAGCTAATAAAAGTACGTGATCGCGTCGATTAGGGCTTCAATTCGTCCTAGGACTGACTTGAGCCTCGCATTTCTTCAGGCATGGAATCGGAATCTCGAGAGAAGAGGCCGGATAGACGATAAAGCATCGAGCTCTATGCAGCATTGCAGCTTATAGGTGGAAACCGGTTGACTATCTGATTGCGCATTTCAATAGTTGGCTCCGGATGATTGGCGCCCGCACCTATTTCGATTCGGATTGGCGTTCGTCGGTGTCAGTTCACGTTGATGGTGGCGACACTGTAGCGGCATGATCCTTGCCAGTGGCCTTGATAATAATGTACAGCGCTATTATTGTATATGACCTAGTATTTCCTACTGTCATCCATCCAATAGCCTGTTTGTAGGGGAGGACGAAGGAGGGCCTCCGACCAGAGAGTGGCAAAGGCAGCAAAACTGCAGAAGTGCTGCGCGGTGTTCAGAACTTATACGGGCAACAGTAGGGTAGCGCACTTGCAGGACACTGGAACATACCAGCTAGAGTTTGGTAAAGCAGAGCTTTCCCAGCCTTTCAGCTAAGATCAAACTCATCAAGTGCAGCAGTTTCGTAAAGGGTGTTCTTTCTCGAGCAAAGGGCACTAGCCAGAAAAAAATCTCACATCGTGCCGGTTCCTTTATCTTTATACAAAGTTTGGAACCTGCATGAAGGCATTATCAGAATCATAAATACAAAAGGTGAATTTAGCATATTAGAAATACAGCTGGTTACACGCTTGGCAGTACATTCGATGTTCTTATTTTCAGTCTTCAACTCAACTAAATCCGTATTAATATATAAGATGAACAAAGTGCGAAGGAATAAACATGCGCCAGTACGGGTCAAAGACAACTTCGTTCACAGTGAAAATATAATGCCTCCCTTCCAAGTCAAGCTAAAACAAGGCACGTACATATATAAAAAAAACAGTATGTGGGATTAAAATGCTCTGAAAACAGGACTAGTGTCTAAAATTTGAAGTATTTTTAATGTATGTGATCACAGGACCTAACATAATGTGTTGTCACTTGTCAGCCACTGAAATAGAATATTTACGAGTACCTTTTATGATTCTTTAGAGGCTGACTTTGCTAAATAAACTTATACGCTAATTTTAATAGTATCGATGTTGATGCATCTAATCTAATAGTGAACACAAACGAAGTCAATTAGGACAAAATTATCACATGAAATCCAGCGTGCACTTCACTGATAAATTATGAAAAGTCAGCTTCAGGATAGAATCAAGTCTAGTTAGAGATGGATGGCTTGCCGAAGCAGTTGGCATCTGCTATTCCATTTCAGCCGTTTTTTGTGATGGCTACGCGTATAAAATACTATAGTCTTGTACCGGGCGTAACAGACTTAATAATTTTAGTACTTGCAAGTGTCTAAGCAATCTTTTTATCGAAAACATTGTAGTAGATAGATGCACATGCCCACATGCCAGTTCGAGAAGTACAATAATATCCTCGCAAAAAAAAACAGATAAGTACAGTAATATCGCATTCTCGGCCCAGATAGGTGTACTTCAGAATATAGGGCCCGGCCCATATCCTTTTACTTCTGTTTTTATGCCACAAAGCCTGCGACGACATGACCAGCTCATAAAAGACATGAGAAAACTCAGGATTGGACAATTAAACAACTCGTGATCTGATGCAGGTTGATTAGGAGAAGATTTTATGATGCTTATCCTTTATTAAATAGCACAAAGATTATCTCAGTTGGACCTCGAGACTATCCCAAGTAAGATGCAAATGGAAGACGTGAATTCTATAAGATGGTGTTTGGTTCGGCAAAATGTAACGATACCTGATTACGGCTGATAATGGATCCCGTTACAGCTGTTTGTTCTCACCCATCAGTAATCGGTTAACGCTGTAATCAAATCCCACGCAATATAACTCTGTTACCGCCCCTTCCCCTCCGCAATCAGCTGTTGACGCGGGTGATCTCCCGGTCGGCGGAGCCGGGGACCCCAGGAGCGCCTGCCGCGCGGCTTCTGCAGGAAGGGCACGAGCATGCCGGCGATGGTGGAAAGCGACCCCGACGCCGCCGCCTTCACTGCGGCTCCGCCGCCGTCGACGCCTTTCGTGTTGTCGTCACCGGGAGCATGCAGGAGGAACGACGGCGCTGCATCCATGGCAGTGGCAAGACTCCCTGAAGGCCTGAACCTTCCTCTTCTCTATCTTTTTCATTGGATCTGTTTCCAATAATTTTTCTCTGATGGATTTCTGATATCTCGCAAAGATTAGGGTTTTTGTTTGATTGATTTTCATGGGAGATCGATTTCGTCTTCCCAATTGTCCATTCAATTTATCTTAAAACTGGATTGATCCCTTGATTCAAACCTGAATCTTTCAGGTTTATTCTAGTCGTGTTCTGTTTCTAAAAATTCGAAGAAAGAATGCCATCTGATAACGTTACCGGAGTTGAACCAAACAAAGGACGCAATCACCTGTTCCGTAATTGAAAGCGCTGCAATCCCGTTCCATTTGCGTTACCGTTACCGTTCGATGAACCAAACACCACCTTGTAATTGATCGTGCATGGTTTGGGTAAGAGGCCACCAAATGGGAATCCTTAACAATTCCAACATAAGGTTTGCTTTACGATAAACCGATCTCATTAGAGATGCGGATGCAGAAACATGAATTCATAAATATAGTAGGTTTATGCTTAAACGTTTTGTGAAAATAAAATTGATGGGATTTATGCCTAAACATGCGGCAGCCATGCTTACACAATAAGGTGAAGTTCTGTTCAAAAAAAAACAATAAGGTGAAGTCCACATAGAGCCGCCGACTCGGTGCGCATACGGCAATCGCCAAATCGCCATCCATGGGCCATGGCCGCGCGGCGGCGGAAATCTCCCATCGCGCCCCAGAATGGGCCGGCGCGGCTCGTCATGGGCCGGCCCTCCGGCCTCTGTGATGGGCCTTGGCCGACGTCTCGTGTGGAACACGTGTGGACAAGACCAAACAGACAGACAAGAGACAACCGACCTAGCCGCCGGTAAATGGCTATATCCAACAAGTGGGAAACCTTCTCACGGCCAAGCCCACCCCCACCCATGCCGCCGCGCAGCGGGGCCCACGGCCGTCGCCTTCCTCCCCTTGCAGCCCCTGCAGGCCCGGCACGCAGGTAAGCCTTGACTTCGGAGCACACCACTTCGCCTACAGTTCACAACATCCGCCGTCCCTTCCATCCTCCTTCCTCCATCGGCCACCGCTCCCCCCCTCCCTCCGCGCCTCGCCGCCGGTCGCCGCCGCACGGTTCGCCCCTTCCTTCCTTCCCTGCGGCCCAATCGGACCCTAAGGCGGGAGCGCCCGGCTAGCTCCTCATCGCGCCCCGCCTCCAAATGGGCGCCCGCGGCCGCGCCCTCACCGCTCTCCTCGCCATCCGCCGCAGCGGCAGCCGCCTGTTCAAGCGGTAGGCCGGCCTCCTGCGCCTCGCGGTGGCCGGTGGGGTGGTGTCGGTGTGGGGACGGGGGAGCGAGGGGAGGTGGGGGGAAACTCGGCCGTCGCAGCCACGGCGGCAGCCATGTTCGGGTCGGGGATGAACCTGGTCAGCGCGGGGCTCGGCTTCGGCATGACCGCTGCCTTCATCGCGTTCGTCTGCACGAGGTTCGTCTGCTGCCGGCCCCCTCGCGATGACGGCGAGGCGCCGACGCTGGATTTCGGCGTGGATCTCGACGGCCCGGTGCGTGCAACGCCTCGATCCCCCTCCCTGGCTGTTGACAACTGCAAGTATTCTGCTGCCCGTCCTGCCGCTGTGGGTGTGGCTAGTCGTAGTGGCGGTCGTGGTCGTTCACGAAAGGGGAATTTTGTCGTGCGGAAGTAAAGGCATCGACCCTGAAATGTCCCCTACTTGATTACATGTTCCGTTTGCTATAAAAATCGAAATGGAGTGCTCGATGAGTATTTCCTGTGTTGGTGCCTTGATGGGCACTGTCCTGGCAAGCCAAGACGTTTAGCATGTCCCATATGTTTCTAGTTTTAGGCATGTAAACTGCTATGCATTATGAACCTTAGTGCGCGGCGAATCAATTGGGTGAATAAAATAGGGACACAAGTGGCGAACCTGCTTTACCAGTGGGTGTGATGCAGGCAAAGTGGCTTTAGATTCCTTTGTGTTTGATGGGATTTTTAGATTCTTTACGAATTGGTGGCCTTAACAAACTACTAACTTTGCATTCATGTTATTTCTCTATCTGTATGTGATTCCAAACTGAACTCTAATCTTTAGGGGCATGTATAAGCAGTTGTGGAAACATCATAGTGCCGTTTCCCCTATAATTGGTCTTCCCCCAGTTGGCCTTATAATTATGAGTGCAAGTTTGATCTATCTGGATTCTTATATTTTGTCTTTAGTCATTTATCGTTTAGAAAGCTTCTCCTATCTTCCCTCTGCATGTATGAACAAAACAGTACAACCGTTAAGAATGTCTGCATAGGGCCAGTTGAACTATTTTTTAGCTCACAGTACTAGACTATATTTGGTTGGTGTCATTGTATTCTTTGCACCAGCAACTCGCATTGATTCAAGCCCAATGCTCTTGTTCCATGGTGTATTTAAACTCACCATTGTCTCCATTATGTTGATTATAACTCTGGGAACCTCTCGTTGAGTGCCCATTTGAGTGTTCCTTCTTTTTGTTGTTTCATACTTGTATTAAATCTAAAAATGAAAAATGCCAATTGGGCAAAAGCATAGTGCTCAAGGTTAGTGTTGTATCATTTTCACGAAGCATCTCTCTTTAGTAGTTAGTGTTGTGGTAACTGGCAAGTGATTTCTTATGTCTGCATAGTGAAACTAGTATCTTTTTTTTCATTGACAGTGTTACTACATATGAAACAGTAATTTCTGAATTCCTGATCCTGCTTGTTGTTCTTGCTTAGCTTATATAAATATTATGAATGGTTGGGTCGAAATAATCAGTGGCCAGATACTCTAGGGGGAAATTTTAATTGGAAATTGAAAATTAATCGTATCCTTTTACATTGTTCAGGTAGAGCGTCCTGGGTTGGAACCTTTGGTTATTGCTGGAATTCCTACTATGAATTATAATTGTGAGGCTCTCCGTTCTAAAGATGATTCGCAGTAAGTCTATCTTTTTTCATATGAACTAAATATTAGTTTTTATCGGTGTATACAGCATGCTCCCAGAGTCCCAGTATCAATGAAGCCATTTAAAATTATTGTATCACTGAATTTTTTTCATTTGCTACAATGTGAAGACAGTGAGCTAATAGTTTATCGCTTGTGATTGATATTATAACCTAATGTGGTCTAACTGGCATGTGGTTTTAGGCAAAAGATACATTCCCGTTTTTTCTTTGTTTCTCTTAGCCCCAAATCCACGTTTTAATTCAACACGTTTGTTCTTATATCCAATAATCATTTGAATCTTGGTTGGAGGTTTTATTAGACAGAACATGGAAACATAAGAAACCCACATGTATGTGTATAGCTCCTATTGGATTTTGTAGGACAAGATGTTTTAAGCTCTTAGTATAGAATCATATTTTGTTTCATCACACAAATTGAAGTTGATGGCATTCTGCTTCATTTGGTACGGCTCTTGCATTTCTTAAAGCCTTATATATGCTTTGTCTGAAACTGCCAAGAATTACCAATTCCCTTTGCATTGGTGCATACTTGCAACCAATTGAACTTCAAATTCACATAATTTGTACCAAATTTGCAAACTCAAGCGCTTCTTGTTTCTTGGATTAATGGATGCAGCTTGTTGTAGTCAAATAGTTAGTAAACTTTGGGCACTGGCGCACTGTCCAGCCATACTTTCTATGTTGCATAGAGTGCTGTGTAATTTATTTTTGTGGAGAACTAAACAATTCAATGATTTTTTTTGCTTCAACAGGTGCTCCATATGTTTAGGTGAATACAATGAGAAAGAGATTCTTAGAATCATACCAACATGTCGCCACAACTTTCATCTTGCGTGCTTAGATTTATGGTTGCAGAAGCATACAACTTGCCCGATATGCCGGGTCTCACTGAAAGAGCTGCAGGCTGCCATGTCATCTGCATGTAGCACCCAGCAACTCCCCACTGTCCCAGAGAATTCTGTCGACCCAACACCTCCGTGTCCCCCCGTTTGTCAAGATCACAGGAGCGAAAGTAATATCCAGGAGAGGAACGGATCAGTAGAAGTGGTTATTGAAATTAGACAATGAATTGAACATTGACATGACTGTAGAATCAAAGTGATGGAGGCAAATATGGTTACATTTCCTGAACCTAGCACCAGCTTGTTCTGTAGGGCTGTTGATAATCATGTCCTCGACAGCATTGTGGCAACATCGTGATGTTTGATCTCAAAATTCCTTCACAGATGAAGCATTTCTATGTACGCTTAACGTGGTCGGTCAGCATGTCGTTATGCAGACATCTGTGGTCTCTGAGTTCATTTTGATGTGATGATGAATACTTGAAATACAGTATCAGACTATCAGTATCAATACTGAATCTTCTTCGGCGTCAGAGCTGCAAAAAAAATCTACACTGTGGTTCCTAAAGCTGGTGATGCACAATCACCGCATCTTGTCTCAATAGGCTGTTTCCTTTATTCATCCAGTGGTTCCCGGGATTTACCTTTCCAAATCAAAGAACTCTAGTAAAGGCAGCGGGAGGCTCGGAGAAATGGGACCTGCCTACTTCCTTTTTTTGTAAGGCATGCTTCTCAGCCAACCAGAGATCTCCTCGGCTCTACCAGGACGCGCAGATTATTGGGCTGCCATCTCTGCACGGCCGTACCAAACTGTCACGACATGCCCATCCATGATCAGTGATCCGTCCCCTTCCTCCTCGCTGTGCGATTACGCGCCGCCCGTCACAAATCACCGTCACGCCGGTGCTCCTCCGTGCCCAGCGGTTACGCTCGCTGCTCACGTTCGGCGACGATTCAGATCCAGCCGTGTAACCGTGTGGTCGGACGGACGCCCGAGCGGACGGAAGTGACAACCCCTGTCCGAGCGCGGCGGTGACGGCGCTATCAGCGTCACCTTTGCTTCACCTCTTTTTTCATATGAACTAAATATTAGTTTTTATCGGTGTATACAGCATGCTCCCAGAGTCCCAGTATCAATGAAGCCATTTAAAATTATTGTATCACTGAATTTTTTTCATTTGCTACAATGTGAAGACAGTGAGCTAATAGTTTATCGCTTGTGATTGATATTATAACCTAATGTGGTCTAACTGGCATGTGGTTTTAGGCAAAAGATACATTCCCGTTTTTTCTTTGTTTCTCTTAGCCCCAAATCCACGTTTTAATTCAACACGTTTGTTCTTATATCCAATAATCATTTGAATCTTGGTTGGAGGTTTTATTAGACAGAACATGGAAACATAAGAAACCCACATGTATGTGTATAGCTCCTATTGGATTTTGTAGGACAAGATGTTTTAAGCTCTTAGTATAGAATCATATTTTGTTTCATCACACAAATTGAAGTTGATGGCATTCTGCTTCATTTGGTACGGCTCTTGCATTTCTTAAAGCCTTATATATGCTCTGTCTGAAACTGCCAAGAATTACCAATTCCCTTTGCATTGGTGCATACTTGCAACCAATTGAACTTCAAATTCACATAATTTGTACCAAATTTGCAAACTCAAGCGCTTCTTGTTTCTTGGATTAATGGATGCAGCTTGTTGTAGTCAAATAGTTAGTAAACTTTGGGCACTGGCGCACTGTCCAGCCATACTTTCTATGTTGCATAGAGTGCTGTGTAATTTATTTTTGTGGAGAACTAAACAATTCAATGATTTTTTTTGCTTCAACAGGTGCTCCATATGTTTAGGTGAATACAATGAGAAAGAGATTCTTAGAATCATACCAACATGTCGCCACAACTTTCATCTTGCGTGCTTAGATTTATGGTTGCAGAAGCATACAACTTGCCCGATATGCCGGGTCTCACTGAAAGAGCTGCAGGCTGCCATGTCATCTGCATGTAGCACCCAGCAACTCCCCACTGTCCCAGAGAATTCTGTCGACCCAACACCTCCGTGTCCCCCCGTTTGTCAAGATCACAGGAGCGAAAGTAATATCCAGGAGAGGAACGGATCAGTAGAAGTGGTTATTGAAATTAGACAATGAATTGAACATTGACATGACTGTAGAATCAAAGTGATGGAGGCAAATATGGTTACATTTCCTGAACCTAGCACCAGCTTGTTCTGTAGGGCTGTTGATAATCATGTCCTCGACAGCATTGTGGCAACATCGTGACGTTTGATCTCAAAATTCCTTCACAGACGAAGCATTTCTATGTACGCTTAACGTGGTTGGTCAGCATGCCGTGTTATCCAGACATCTGTGGTCTTGAGTTCATTTTGATGTGATGATGAATACTTGAAATACAGTATCAGACTATCAGTATCAATACTGAATCTTCTTCGGCGTCAGAGCTGCAAAAAAAATCTACACTGTGGTTCCTAAAGCTGGTGATGCACAATCACCGCATCTTGTCTCAATAGGCTGTTTCCTTTATTTATCCAGTGGTTCACCGGATTTACCAGGTAGGTAGTACAGCAGTAATCTTCTTCACTGGAAATGGTTTCCAAATCAAAGAACTCTAAGGCAGCGGGAGACTCGGAGAAACGGGACCTGACCACTTCCTTTTTTGTAGGACATGCTTCTCAGCCAGCCAGAGGTCTCCTCGGCTCTACCAGGACCCAGGACCGCACAGATTATTGGGCTGCCATCTCTGCAGGGCCGTACCAAACTGTCACGACATGCCCATCCATGATCAGTGATCCGTCCCCTTCCTCCTCGCTGTGCGATTACGCGCCGTGGCGCATCCATCTTTCACAGCCCGCCCTTCACAAATCACCGTCACGCCGGTGGTTGCTCCTCCGTGCCCAGCGGTTACACTCGCGGCTCACGCTCGGCGACGATTCAGATCCAGCCGTGTGGATGGAGCAGCTGACAAGCGACAACCCCTGCTCGCGCGGCGGTGACGGCGCTATCAGCATCACCCTTCTCCTCACCAGTAGCGGCTATTAGCATTAGCTGAGTCGCTCTCGCTGTCGCCGGCGCTTTCCATCGGGAAAGCATCTGTCGCGCCTGGGCTTCACATGGCAGATTCCGCGGGCCACCGGCTGCGCACGCGGTCGTCACGCTCGCCGTGCCCCGTCGGAATTGACGCGCGGCGCGCGCGCGCTCTCTCAAATTGAGGAGGGGGGCCTGGCCTGGCTCCCCGGTGCGGTGGGCGGTGGCGCCACCAGCGGCCAGCCAAGTAGGGTGGCGAGACGTTCGGGCGTGAGGCCAGATTTTTGGAATCTGGACTCGTGTAGTTCTCAAGCAAAAAAAGAAATGAGAGAGGCGCTGCGTTGCGATGCATATGCTTCACGAGAAAGATTTGGGGATGCACCGTGCCCTTCAGGGAAAAGATCTGGGTATGCGTACGTTGGCGGGACACGTAAGCACGGCGGCACGTGACGGCACCTCACCGCTGTCCGCAGTCCGTATCAGCAGCACGCCACACGCCTACTGCGGCCCCGTTTGAAACGTAGGAATCCAAAACGGAGGAACACAGAAAAACGTAGGAATCGAAGGAAGTGAAAAATAAAAAACTACAGGAATCAAAAACACAGGAATGAAAGTTTTGAAGCGTTTGGATCGCAGGAACATGTAACATGTAGAAACATAAAATGTTATAGTTATAACGTCCACCCTCTTCCGTTCCTATGGAATGGAAACCTTTGTTTTTCCTACGTTCCAAACGAGGCCTACATATATGCTTTTTTGCTTCATCAACCAGGAGAGGAGGAGAGGAAGCAGCAGAAGATGTCCAGCCATCATCAACGAGCTGAGCATCAAAGAAGATGCAGAAGAAACATAATTTACCCGTCAGGAATTGCGACGTGCACTCCCAAGGGATACTATACATGCAGTCTTATCCTACTATGTGTTGCTTTACAGCCCAAAGGGATAGTGATCCGTGGCTGCGTTATTGCGGCGAGCTTATTCCTTCTCTGCTGGTGCCTGGTACTAACCAACCCTAGAGCGTGGTTGTGGACATATATAAAGACGGAAATGCTTTTGACCTTTCGGAGAGAATCTATCGGGAGTCCATTTCGTCCTGCACAACACAGTCAACTGTCAAGCACGAGAAAGAAAGAGGACCAAAGTTTTCCAAACGTCATCTTCGGGCTCGTACAAACGCACACAAAAAAGAACTAAATTTAGTGAACAAGATCGCTGTACACGTTCCATGCAGGGCCACAATTCAAGTATCGCGCCATTTTTGTTACTGGCTGGCTCCTTCCTACTAGTACTAATAAAGTTTTGCTTTTATTTCGCCAGAGGGATATATGATGATAACTCATTCTCCTTCCATGCATGAAATAAATTTGGCTCGACGAAACTGTGAAAAAAAATACCAGCGACCAAACAGTGTACTGATACCTCCATCAGCAAGTTTAAAGCAAAAAATCTGCAGTATTTATTTAATCTACGGATCATGGTCTGGAGGACAATATATAATATGTTTGCCTTTGGAGTGGACCAGCAAGAAAAAGAGAGATGGGAGAATATTAAACTGTAAACTTGGAGCGCTTCCTTTGAAATACTTAGGAATTCCAATTTCAGATAAAAGGCTTGGAATCAGTTCCTTGTTTGGACTTAAGGAGAAAATGACTAAGAAGCTTGACCCACGGAGGGGCAAGCATATGTCTTCTGGGGACAGACTAATTCTTTCTAATTCATGTTTGTCCAGCTTACCCATATATATGATGGGTGTAGGGAAACGAAGGATGCTACGCTAGCACACACAAAACTCGTTCACCCATAAAAGGAACAGCAGCAGTTATAGATCACAGATTGTTACCACTAGACGCGCAGTTGCAGCGGAAGCCGTCTCGATGTAGACGAACACGTCGAAGTGGCAGTGCAGTGCAGTTGCTTACGTCCGTCTGGTCCTGCACGTGCGGTTCGTCCTTGTGCTCCAAGCGCAGCACCTCCGAGGTATCCACACGTACGAGGATTGAAACGTCGCGCACCGGACTGCTAGGTCCGCGAGCACGATGCTGCCCGACGGCAACCTCAGGACGCTGCAGAAGAAGGGCAACGTGAACAAGGACAAGTTCTCCAAGGTGATGTGGTACGCGGTGACCAACTACCGGACATGGATCTTCGTGCTCCTCTACGGCTACTGCATGGGCGTCGAGCTCACCACCGACAACGTCATCGCCGAGTACATGTACGACCGCTTCGACCTCGACCTCCGCGTCGCCGGCACCATCGCCGCCTGCTTCGGCATGGCCAACATCGTGGCGAGGCCCATGGGCGGCATCCTCTCCGACATGGGCGCGCGCTACTGGGGCTGTCTCTTATACACATCTAGATGTGTATAAGAGACAGCGATGATGTTATAGAAAAGAGCAATCTCAGCCGCCAGTTTCTCTTCCGTGACTGGAACATTGGGCAGCCCAAGTCCACGGTTGCTGCTACTGCTGCTATGGCAATTAATCCTAAGTTTCATGTTGAGCCCCTTCAGAACAGGGCCAGTCCTGAGACTGAAAATGTGTTTAATGATGCCTTTTGGGAGAGCTTGGATGCTGTTGTCAATGCCTTGGACAATGTGACTGCAAGAATGTACATTGACTCTAGATGTGTATATTTCCAGAAGCCACTTCTTGAATCGGGGACTCTGGGTGCTAAGTGCAACACACAGATGGTCATTCCTCACCTTACAGAAAATTATGGGGCATCCAGGGATCCACCAGAAAAGCAGGCACCTATGTGCACCGTACATTCATTTCCTCATAATATCGATCACTGCTTAACATGGGCAAGGTCTGAGTTTGAGGGTCTACTTGAGAAGACTCCCACTGAAGTAAATGCATTTCTGTCGAATCCTACTGGATATGCTACTGCTGCAAGAACTGCTGGTGATGCACAGGCTAGGGATCAACTTGAGCGAGTTATTGAATGCCTTGACAGAGACAAGTGTGAGACATTCCAAGATTGTATTACCTGGGCTCGACTTAAGTAAGTTTTGTGTGTTTTGCACAATTGTAGCTTAATTGATATGGTCCATTTTGGAGCTGCATATACCTGCTTAATTTCACATTTATTTCACGTTTGTATTATAATGTGCATGCAAAGTTCTGAAATGTTGAAATACTGCTGTAAAAGGGCGTTTGCATATTGATCGTCTTATTTATTCTATGGTGCTCCTGTTGAACTACATAAATCTAATGTTTCTTGCTCCTCTGATTTCTGTTGATGGCTTATTTTAGGTTTGAGGATTATTATGCCAACCGTGTGAAGCAGCTGACTTTCACTTTCCCTGAAGACGCAATGACAAGCTCTGGTGCTCCTTTCTGGTCTGCTCCTAAGCGGTTCCCACGACCTCTGGAGTTCTCGTCTGCTGACCCAAGTCACCTCAACTTTTTGTTGGCTGCCTCAATATTAAGGGCGGAGACATTTGGAATACCCACACCTGATTGGGCCAAAAACCCAAAGAAACTTGCCGAAGCTGTTGACAAGGTCATCGTGCCTGATTTCCAACCTAAACAGGGGGTTAAGATAGAGACAGATGAGAAGGCTACTAGCCTGTCCTCTGCATCTGTTGATGATGCTGCCGTCATTGAAGAGCTCTTCTTCTTGAAGTTAGGCCTGTTTTGGATGGCCATCACATGGCTGCTGCTAGCGCTTTTCTTGATGTCAGCCTCTGCTGTCTTGAGCATGCCACACAACTCATTCAATCCCTTCTCCGCCCCATGCATATGGTAGTTCGAAATGAAGTTCCCAAAGCTAGGCGGAAGTTATGCTAGAATAAAATCAGTGGCTAACTCTGGGCCAAGTGGGAAGCCTAGCTTCTCCAACCTCTGTGAGTAACCAACCATCTTGATCACATGTGGCCCTACAGCTGCGCCTTCTGCTAGCTTGGTTTCCACAAAGGCCTTTGAGACATTATAGCTTCCGCATAGGTCCTAGGCTCATCATTGTCCATCAACAATATGTCGCGCTCTCCCGTAACTAGGAGATTCATAATCTGTGTAGCGCGACGTGGCCTTTCCGACCTTCGTGGCTGTGGCGGTTCTTCTCTTACCACAGGTGCCTCAACTCGTTCTGCTACATCAGCATCACTCGTAAAGTCTTGCCTCATAGGCTCATCTCGAATTTCTTCAAGATACACCTTCTGTCTACTTTTCTCGCTGTTGAGAAACTCTTTCTCCAAGAAAACACCGTTCCTAGCGACAAACACTTTGCCCTCTGATCGGTTGTAGAAATAATATCCAATTGTTTCCTTTGGATATCCCACGAATATGCACTTGTCCGATTTTGGTGTAAGCTTGTCCGACTGAAGTCGCTTCTCTTAAGTGTGTGACCCTATGGGTTCACGTACACATAGACATGGTTCGAGTACTCCTACTCGTTCCAATAGTTGATAGCGGCCTCTAGCAAGACGTGTCAAACCCTATTTAGTGTGAAAGATCATATCAGACGAACCACCACAACATCACGTACAAGCTATTCCCTTTGCCTCACGATATTTGGTCTAACTCCAAGTAAGACCTCCCTTTCTCGAATCTGTGAGTCGGATCCTTCAAGAGGTTAACACTTAACCTAGCACGGCCATGCATTTCTTGATCCGATCACTCGAGGGGCCCAGAGATATCTCTCTCGTATAGAGAGGGGCAAATCCCATCTTGATTGACCATGCCTCACAGCATGCTTCTTGACAAACCCGAAAACCACCTTTATAACTACCCAGTTACGGTGCAGCGTTTGGTAGTCCCTAAGTAGGTCAATTCACATCTTGAGTACATACGACAATCTCAGGTCTAAGGACAAAACATACGCGTTGTGAAGAAGAGATAAACAAGTCTCAAACTGGGTCAGTCCAGCCCCATGTCATACATGTGCCCACATTATTAGTTTGACATCTCCATGTCCATGACTTGTGAAACATAGTCATCAACTAATACATGTGCTAATCAAATTAGGGACAATCCTTTTGAATAACCATACAAGTATTGAGTTTCACAGACAATTCACATAATTGCTAATCATATACAAGTTGCCTTTCATGGATATTCAATAAATAAACAATATGTCATAGATACAAAACATTGTCCACTCACACTGGAGCTAATCTAAATGATATCTAATACCCATAGCTCTCGTGTGTGATTCATGTTTAGGCCGTGGAAGAGCCTTTGTCAAAGGATCAGCAATATTCAAATCCGTATGTATTTTGCATATCTTTATCTCACCACGTCTAACGAACTCTCGAATGAGGTGAAACTTCCGCAGTACATGTTTGTTTTTCTGGTGATTCCTCGGCTCCTTAGCCTGTGCAATTGCCCCATTGTTGTCACAGTAGAGTTCCAATGGGCTAGATGCATTGGGAAACACACCAAGCTCAATGAGAAACTTCCTCATCCAAACACCTTCCTTCGCCGCTTCCGAAGCTGCGATGTACTCTGCTTCCGTTGTAGAATCAGCCACAGTATCTTGCTTAGAACTTTTCCAGCTCACAGCACCACCGTTTATTGTGAACACAAATCCTGATTGCGACTTTGAATCGTCTGGATCAGTTTGGAAACTAGCATCAGTGTAACCCTTTACAATGAGCTCTTCCTCACCTCCATAGACTAGGAACACATCTTTAGTCCTTCTAAAGTACTTAAGAATGTTTTTCACCGCTGTCCAGTGACTTTCACCTGGATTAGTCTGGTGTCTGCTCGTAACACTTAGAGCATATGAGACATCTGGACGAGTACTTATCATGGCGTACATGATGGATCCAATTGCTGAAGCATAAGGAACCTTACTCATGCGCTCCCGCTCATCAGTCGTCGTAGGACACTGAGTCTTGCTGAGGTGTATGCCATGTGACATAGGCAAGAACCCTTTCTTGGACTGTTCCATGCTGAACCGATTCAGCACCTTGTCAATATAAGTATCTTGACTTAATCCTATAAGCCTCCTTGATCTATCCCTATAGATCCTTATGCCCAGAATGTATGCAGCTTCCCCTAAGTCCTTCATAGAAAAACTATTTTTCAGCGAAGTCTTAACGGATTCTAGCATAGGAATATCATTCCCAATCAACAATATGTCATCCACATACAAGATTAGAAATACAACAGAGCTCCCACTTTCCTTCTTGTAAACACAAGCCTCTTCTTCATTCTGCCGGAAGTCAAACCCTTTGACTACCTCATCAAAACGAAGGTTCCAACTCCGAGATGCTTGCTTTAATCCATAGATTGATTTCTGAAGCTTGCAAATTTTTTCAGCATTAGTTGGATTGACAAAACCTTCTGGTTGTATCATGTATACATCCTCCTCTAGGTTCCCATTGAGGAAAGCTGTTTTGACATCCATTTGCCATATCTCATAATCGAAATACGCAGCTATTGCTAGAATGATCCGGATAGATTTAAGCATCGCTACTGGAGAGAATGTCTCGTCGTAGTCAACTCCTTGAACTTGTCGAAAACCTTTTGCAACAAGTCGTGCTTTATAGACGTTAACATTTCCGTCTACATCTCTCTTTCTCTTAAAGATCCATTTGCACTCGATGGGTCTCACACCATCAGGCGGGTCAACTAAGTTCCAAACTTGATTTTGCCCCATGGAATCTATCTCGGATCTCATGGCACTTTGCCATTTCTCGGAATCTGGGTCCATCATAGCTTCCGCATAGGTCCTAGGCTCATCATTGTCCATCAACAATATGTCGCGCTCTCCCGTAACTAGGAGATTCATTTTCTGTGTAGCGCGACGTGGCCTTTCCGACCTTCGTGGTTGTGGCGGTTCTTCTCTTACCACAGGTGCCTCAACTCGTTCTGCTACATCAGCATCACTCGTAAAGTCTTGCCTCATAGGCTCATCTCGAATTTCTTCAAGATACACCTTCTGTCTACTTTTCTCGCTGTTGAGAAACTCTTTCTCCAAGAAAACACCGTTCCTAGCGACAAACACTTTGCCCTCTGATCGGTTGTAGAAATAATATCCAATTGTTTCCTTTGGATATCCCACGAATATGCACTTGTCCGATTTTGGTGTAAGCTTGTCCGACTGAAGTCGCTTGACATATGCATCACAACTCCAAATTTTCAGAAAAGACAAACTGGGAGTCTTGCCAGTCCATATCTCATATGGTGTCTTCTCCACGGACTTAGATGGTACCCTATTTAGTGTGAAAGCTGCTGTTTCTAGAGCGTAACCCCAAAATGATAACGGTAGATCTGACTGGCTCATCATTGATCGCACCATGTCTAACAAGGTTCGATTACGTCGCTCGGACACACCGTTCCTCTGAGGTGTTCCAGGTGGCGTTAGCTGTGGAACAATTCCGCAACTCTTTAGATGAGTGCTAAACTCGTGGCTCAAATATTCGCCTCCACGATCTGATCGCAAGGCTTTAATTTTCTTACCACGCTGATTTTCAACTTCATTCTGAAACTCTTTGAACTTTTCAAAAGTCTCTGACTTGTGCTTCATTAAGTAGACATAGCCATATCTACTAAAATCATCAGTGAAAGTTATTTTTGCTATGTATTTAGATATAGTGTATGTCTAGATCTCCACACCATGTTCCATTAGCAATATGGGACTAATAAATAAAGCACCCCTTCCCCTGGTAATGGGCTTCACAACATTTGTGGCCCATTAAGACTAGTGGATCGAATCCAGTTGTCTCTTGGGCATATTCCCAACAATGGGTTTCTACCTTTTACCTAAAGGGTCACATGCGAGTATGAATTCTGTTATAGGAAATTTCTTTTGGCAAGGGGCCAAAGAAGAGTTTAAATACCATTTGGCCAAATGGGAAACATTATGTAGGCCTAAGGACCAAGGTGGTCTCTTGGGATAATTAATACTCAGATAATGAATGAATGCTTACGGGTTAAGTGGATTTGGAAGATTATGAAAGGTTCCAATGCAATTTGGTATAATTTGTTAGAAGCAAAATATATGAGTAATGGTAATTTTTTCAATTCAAGATGTGTGGGTTCGTCTCAATTCTGGCAAGGACTGCATAAAGTGAAACACCTTTTCAATTGGGGAGCAGTTTACAAAGTGAAAGATGGTTATAAAATCTTGTTTTGGGAGGATGTTTGGTTAGGAGATATTCCTATTAGAACCAAATTCCCAAGTCTTTACAGTATATGCGAAGAGCCTAAATCGTTGGTTGTGGACTATTATAATAATGTTGAATGGGACATGGAATCTCTTTTAAGGATATATTTTACTCTGTATGGATCCTGGGCATGAGGATAATGTAGAATGGGTGTTGGATAAATCGATTTTTACCACAAAATCTTTGTATAGATTTGTTACTCATAGAGGGATGAGTATTAGTGATTCAGAGAGTATTTGAAAAAACAAGTTTCCCTTGAAAATTAAGGTGGTTTTGTGGCAAATAGACAATAATAAGTTGTAGACTGCGGTGTCTCTGAAAAAGAGGTGGTGGAAATGGAAATCCACATGTTCTCTTTGTGGTGGATTGGGGGATGTTGATCACATATTTTTTAGATGTTCTTTGGCGAGATTTGCATGGTGCTGTCTCAGCAACATCTTTCATTGGGTTGAGGTGCCTAATTCATGGTCACAGCTAAAAGGGTGCTGGTTTAAGGAAAATATAAAGTTACCAGAAAAAGATTAGGTTTTTTCTTCTTTGCAGGTTTAGCTTGGGTGTTATGGAGAACACGTAATAAGATGGCTATTGAGAAGACCTTCCCTACTAATCCTGTTGAAGTGATCTATATTCTGGAATATATTTTCTGCAGAAATGGCGAATTCTGTTGAAGACAACTGATCAAGATAAGGTGATCCCGCTAATGGACGCGATGAGGAGATGGCTTAGCTCTTACAGTCCGATTTCAACTTCGTTCTCTGATATTGAGGAACTGTAGTAGCCGTTTGTCCTTTTTTTTCTCGAATACGCGGGCAACGTATCATTGTATTAAGACGAAGAAGCAATTGATATAAAGTTCGGTTACAACCCATTTAGAACGGACTCCAAATGGACACAAGCCGGCGAGTCAGCTGAACAAAACCCGAAATAATCAAAGCTCTAACATGAACTACTCACATCCAAGACAACCTAGACAAGATGCTCTATGCAGTGCCCTCAGTCGACACTCCATCCCAAGGAGGGAGAGGTCTTGTACTTCATCATTGGGAACATTTCCCTCATTGCATCCATGTGTTGCGCGGAATGACCTTCTCCAAAGAATTGCTTCACCGCTTGCCTTGCCGGAACCGTCAAGTCAAGGGGCACACCGACCTCACCGAGCCGGCGCCTCAGGACCACTGCTCCTCGCTCCGTAGTCTTGACGGCGGAGAGAGGGTCTAAGGCTTGGCGACGGCTTCACCTGAGCCCACACGCCTCTGGAGAAGGCGATCGAGGGGGCATCGACGAGGACGGGGTCGACTCGACGACGAGGAGGCGGCTTGTCCACGAGAGGTGTCGGGATGGCCTTCGTAACCTGAGCGATGAAGCCTTCCAGGGCCACCGGGGTGTCAACCTCTGATTGTACAACTGTGGCGCTTGCCTCTACATAAGGCACCACGGTCTCTGGTGGCACCAACGAGCACCCAACTAGTGATCCCAGAGGGGGCACCGGGGTGGCAGCAGCATCCAACGAAGCACTTGCCATCGAAACCCGATCACGGATTTCCGGTGACCGAAAGGTGGCCACAAACAGCTTGGTGACGGCAGGCTCGAGAGTGAAGTCGTCGTCCTCGATGTTGAGCGCAGCCATGATGGCGGACTTAGCCGCGGTCATACTGACCATGGACAAGGCGTCGATGGTCGAGAGCGTGAGGACGAGACCACCGTCAGCAACCACGGGCAATGCGCGCTCGTCCGAGGTAGGGGCGACATGGCCAGCCATCCGAGTCCGCCCCGGGTGCTTCGGGCGACGAGGCTGCTTGCAATCCTTGGCGTGATGTCGAAAGCCGTGGCAGTGCAGGCAACGCGATGGTTGACGACATGCAGCAACACGATGCTTGAAGGAGAGGCAATTCAAGCATCGTCCATCGAGCTCCGTGGTGGCGCCTCCGACCGAGGAGGGTGCTCCCTATGTGGAGGTTCCCCATGCCACGACGCTCGCTGCCTCTCGACTCGCTGCCAACCATCAGGGTCGATGCGAGGAGGGCGGCTAGCGGCAGCCCGACCAAGGTGGCCATGTCGCTGTAGACCGACGACCGTCTCCGTCATACCGCGTCGACGGTTGCGGCGCTGGGGGCGACGCTTTGCCGGCAGGGGCGGCGCAGAGGATGGGCGGCGGCCCCACCGCCGAGGCCTCTTGCGGTGTCCACCCTCACCACGGGGAGGCTGCACCACGATGGAGCGAAGCACGGGCTTCGGAGCCGGCGCGGGGCTGCGACGGACGGCATCAAGGTAGGGGGTTAGGGAGGCTGCGACAACCTCACCCGTGTTGTTCACCTCGTCGATGTCGTCGTCAGAGTCGGAGTCGTCAGAGTAGTCCATCCATCGCTTGGCGATGCCACGGTCCGCTAAAGAGACAACGGGGAAGAATGGCTCCGCCGCAAGTGAGAGCGACGAGGGGGACGACTCGCCAGGAGAGGGGAGGCCGCCTGCGGTGGCCATGGGGCCGGAGGTGGGTATCGCGACCGGCAGCGTGGGCGACGGCGGAGAGTGGCCGTCGAGGTCGAAGAGCACCGGCACGGGAACGGGGGAAGCCGATTCGCCAGCGCCCAGGAGCAGGCCCGTTGCTCCGAGTTCGCCGGCCGCACGGCCGCCACTCACTTCGTCCTGGCTTGGTGTCGAGGCCGAGCGCCGGGCCATCTCCATCTTCGCCGGTGGAGCACGAGGGAGGAGGAGTAGGGGAGGTGTGGGCTGCGGCGGCCGGGGCGGCGGCGGTGCCGACGCACGGCGGAGAGCGGCGCAACGGCCGGGGCAGCGGCGACGATGGCGGCGGCCGGGGCGGCGGCGGTGCCGACGCACGGCGGAGAGCGGCGCAACGGCCGGGGCAGCGGCGACGATGGCGGCGGCCGGGGCGGCGGCGGTGCCGACGCACGGCGGAGAGCGGCGCAACGGCCGGGGCAGCGGCGACGATGGCGGCGGCCGGGGCGGCGGCGGTGCCGACGCACGGCGGAGAGCGGCGCAACGGCCGGGGCAGCGGCGACGATGGCGGCGGCCGGGGCGGCGGCGGTGCCGACGCACGGCGGAGAGCGGCGCAACGGCCGGGGCAGCGGCGACGATGGCGGCGGCCGGGGCGGCGGCGGTGCCGACGCACGGCGGAGAGCGGCGCAACGGCCGGGGCAGCGGCGACGATGGCGGCGGCCGGGGCGGCGGCGGTGCCGACGCACGGCGGAGAGCGGCGCAACGGCCGGGGCAGCGGCGACGATGGCGGCGGCCGGGGCGGCGGCGGTGCCGACGCACGGCGGAGAGCGGCGCAACGGCCGGGGCAGCGGCGACGATGGCGGCGGCCGGGGCGGCGGCGGTGCCGACGCACGGCGGAGAGCGGCGCAACGGCCGGGGCAGCGGCGACGATGGCGGCGGCCGGGGCGGCGGCGGTGCCGACGCACGGCGGAGAGCGGCGCAACGGCCGGGGCAGCGGCGACGATGGCGGCGGCCGGGGCGGCGGCGGTGCCGACGCACGGCGGAGAGCGGCGCAACGGCCGGGGCAGCGGCGACGATGGCGGCGGCCGGGGCGGCGGCGGTGCCGACGCACGGCGGAGAGCGGCGCAACGGCCGGGGCAGCGGCGACGATGGCGGCGGCCGGGGCGGCGGCGGTGCCGACGCACGGCGGAGAGCGGCGCAACGGCCGGGGCAGCGGCGACGATGGCGGCGGCCGGGGCGGCGGCGGTGCCGACGCACGGCGGAGAGCGGCGCAACGGCCGGGGCAGCGGCGACGATGGCGGCGGCCGGGGCGGCGGCGGTGCCGACGCACGGCGGAGAGCGGCGCAACGGCCGGGGCAGCGGCGACGATGGCGGCGGCCGGGGCGGCGGCGGTGCCGACGCACGGCGGAGAGCGGCGCAACGGCCGGGGCAGCGGCGACGATGGCGGCGGCCGGGGCGGCGGCGGTGCCGACGCACGGCGGAGAGCGGCGCAACGGCCGGGGCAGCGGCGACGATGGCGGCGGCCGGGGCGGCGGCGGTGCCGACGCACGGCGGAGAGCGGCGCAACGGCCGGGGCAGCGGCGACGATGGCGGCGGCCGGGGCGGCGGCGGTGCCGACGCACGGCGGAGAGCGGCGCAACGGCCGGGGCAGCGGCGACGATGGCGGCGGCCGGGGCGGCGGCGGTGCCGACGCACGGCGGAGAGCGGCGCAACGGCCGGGGCAGCGGCGACGATGGCGGCGGCCGGGGCGGCGGCGGTGCCGACGCACGGCGGAGAGCGGCGCAACGGCCGGGGCAGCGGCGACGATGGCGGCGGCCGGGGCGGCGGCGGTGCCGACGCACGGCGGAGAGCGGCGCAACGGCCGGGGCAGCGGCGACGATGGCGGCGGCCGGGGCGGCGGCGGTGCCGACGCACGGCGGAGAGCGGCGCAACGGCCGGGGCAGCGGCGACGATGGCGGCGGCCGGGGCGGCGGCGGTGCCGACGCACGGCGGAGAGCGGCGCAACGGCCGGGGCAGCGGCGACGATGGCGGCGGCCGGGGCGGCGGCGGTGCCGACGCACGGCGGAGAGCGGCGCAACGGCCGGGGCAGCGGCGACGATGGCGGCGGCCGGGGCGGCGGCGGTGCCGACGCACGGCGGAGAGCGGCGCAACGGCCGGGGCAGCGGCGACGATGGCGGCGGCCGGGGCGGCGGCGGTGCCGACGCACGGCGGAGAGCGGCGCAACGGCCGGGGCAGCGGCGACGATGGCGGCGGCCGGGGCGGCGGCGGTGCCGACGCACGGCGGAGAGCGGCGCAACGGCCGGGGCAGCGGCGACGATGGCGGCGGCCGGGGCGGCGGCGGTGCCGACGCACGGCGGAGAGCGGCGCAACGGCCGGGGCAGCGGCGACGATGGCGGCGGCCGGGGCGGCGGCGGTGCCGACGCACGGCGGAGAGCGGCGCAACGGCCGGGGCAGCGGCGACGATGGCGGCGGCCGGGGCGGCGGCGGTGCCGACGCACGGCGGAGAGCGGCGCAACGGCCGGGGCAGCGGCGACGATGGCGGCGGCCGGGGCGGCGGCGGTGCCGACGCACGGCGGAGAGCGGCGCAACGGCCGGGGCAGCGGCGACGATGGCGGCGGCCGGGGCGGCGGCGGTGCCGACGCACGGCGGAGAGCGGCGCAACGGCCGGGGCAGCGGCGACGATGGCGGCGGCCGGGGCGGCGGCGGTGCCGACGCACGGCGGAGAGCGGCGCAACGGCCGGGGCAGCGGCGACGATGGCGGCGGCCGGGGCGCCGGCGGTGCCGGCGGCGGCGGGGTAACCCTAGGCGGGTCGCCTCGCTTGGGTTGTCCTTTAGTCTTATTTTGCTAAGCCAACTTTAAACCGATATCCCTAGTGTTACTTGTACTCAAACTTATTGCTTTCAATATAAAGCTGAGTTTTCTCTGTTAAAAGAAAAAACAATATATAATCTGTAGCTAGCACGAGACGACGCCTTCATCATCTGACGAGCAGACTGAACAGTCGTTAGTGTCCACGTCGATCGCCCTAAGATAAATGCCATGCCCAGCCGCTATCTAGCAAACCATCGGATCGGATCTCCCAGTTGGCACAAGTACCTGTGTCCCCAACTGAGACCGGAGCGCGACGCCGCGCGAGCAAAAATCAAGCAGCATCAGAATCAAGTGCGTTGCCTACTGCCTGCTGGCTACCCTGTCACTACCGCAGCCACCGGCCACAGCCCCCAGACCAAAAGCGGGGGGAGAGAGCGCTGCCTCCTCCGCGTCGTCGTCGTGGTGCCGCGACGGCAACGGGGGATCGACGAGGTTTTGATTTGTTCGCAGATGGGAGGGACCGACCCCGACTCGACTCGCTCGCTGAGCTAGCTCGCGTCCGTCCGGCCTGCTGGTCCCCAGTGCCGGCGACAAAAGAGTGTGCGCGTCCGGCGAGATTAGGGTTTGGGCCAGATGATGAGCTGAGCAGAGCAGGTTACGTTCAAGTTACCCCGCGTCGTCGTCGGGGTGAGAGATCGAGACGAGGTGTACGTTGTGTTGGTTGGGCTGGGTGTGTATTTGTCTGCACGACTTTGGACAAGGAGGCCGTACATGCTGCGACGACGGGGCCAGCAGCCGGCCTCCTGCGCGCAATTAAGTATTGGATTTGGCGGTGTACTTGAATTTGATGTTCAAATATTGTCAAATCCATTTAAGCTGGATGTAAAAGGTGTATAACAGTTGACAAGAACAGCCATACCTCCAACTTGCATAAGATGGGGCGAGAACAAAGGTAAATGGACAAAAAAATAAAGGAGGCGGTGTCTTCTGGTTTCTAGAGAAGGGTGTCACCCATCTTCACCCCGGAGCTGTTCCTCATTCACCTTGCCCACTATCAATTGAGAATAGTACTCAATTTTCGACTCAGAGCAGAGCCCTTTAATGTCTTGTTTAGTTCCAAAAAGCAACTTCCAAATACACTATGCAAAAAGAAGATTCTCCATTACATCAAAATGTCATAACATGCATGGAGTACTAAATGTAGATGAAATCAAAAACTAATTGCACGGTTTTGTTGTCCTCTGCGAGACGAACATTTTAAGCCTAATTAATCAATTTTTGGATAATTTTTCACAAATACAAACGAAATGCTACAGTGACGCAATGATTACGAAGTGACATCTTACTTCCCAATTCAACATCTCAATTCTAACATCTAAACACCACCTAAAACTTACTCCGTACATCGCATCAGAAACTTTATCCTCCTTTTGGGTGGAATCTATGAGAGACCATACCGCTGGGATCCTACTATCCCACTCTGACGAGGCTTGTTGGGACTAGTCTGCAGCTCTCACTCTAACCGAAAGGTTGCTGACTGACTAGTCCCACTCGAAATCAAGTTGGGCCGCTTTTTCGGGAGCAATATTATTCTATGTGGCATCTCAATTATTCAATTATTGATAAGGTGATATAGTAGTCTCTGTCTAGATAAAATATCAGATTTTGTTCACATAGTTCATTGGGACCATATTTCATTATTAAATTTCCTAAGATTATTTCTTGGCAAAAGCGGGTGAAACAATAGTCCCTTGTTGCTCGTAAAAGGAATAATCAAACAAGATTTTGTTCAAAGAAGCTGCTATTTTCTTTGTTCTATAGCGCTAATAAGCTGAATCTCTTAGCATTTGGCCAGGGGAGGAGGTCAGGAGTTCGGAAATGTGTAAGTGAATCGCGTGATCCACAAGAACAACCAAAAAAACCAAAGTTACGGGAGCAGCAAATCGGGCACGGATCCCACACTGCTTGGCTATCTACAAGCAGGCAGCTCTTAAGCAATCCAAGGGAAATTAAAAATTACTAAAAACGGGAGAACACCCGAAAGCTCGAGAGCGAGGCGATTTTGCCCTGATGCCCGAAAGTAACGCGGCTGCGTTGCTATTTTACCTGGGCAGTGTTGTTGTTCGCTCCCGGGGCACCAGCTCACCGCAAGCCAAGCGCGCGCCATGGCGTCCCTCTCGCTTCCCGCCCTCTTCGCCGCCTCTTTAAATAGCCGCCTTCCTCCTCGTGCGCTTCCTGGCAACCCCGCATGCACGCCGGCCCGCAGCCACTCAGCCGCCGCAATCGCTCGTCCCTGCACACGTGCAGCAGTAGTAGTGAGGTTTAGTAGTTGCTGCTATTGCTATGTGCATAGCGTGATTGGGTGTGGTGGAGAGTGGAGTGGAGCTGGAGCTGGAGCTGCAGCCCTAACGCCGATCGGATCAATGTCTGACCGCGGCGGGCCGGCCTCGCCGCGCTCGGGGAAGCACCCCTACTACCGCGGCATCCGGAGCCGCAGCGGCAAGTGGGTGTCGGAGATCCGGGAGCCCAGGAAGACGCGCCGCATCTGGCTCGGCACCTTCCCGACGGCCGAGATGGCCGCCGTCGCCTACGACGTGGCCGCGCGCGCGCTGCGCGGGCCCGACGCGGCGCTCAACTTCCCGGACCTGGCCGCGTCACGCCCCGCGCCGGCGTCCACCTCCGCGGACGACATCCGGGCCCGGCGATGACACAGTAATAATGGATGTGGTGATGAAACTGGTAAGCTCCCTCTACTACTACTCCTCTTGCTGCCTGCAGCTACTATACTGCTACTCCTCAACCTCTGGAAGCTTGAAATTGTATGGAGAGATGGTAATAAGGACGGAGCGAGCTACATACTGGTGCTCGGCCGTGGAGCACCGTTTTTTTTATCCAATCCAGCCGCCATGTGTGCAGTGGGATAGCTTGAGCCCTCTCCGCCGGAAGATGCAGTGTATCTCTCCTTCTCCTTTCACCCCTCGATGTGTGTGTTTCTGCTTTGAAGCCAGCAGGGAAGGTCTTCTTCTTTTTACACTTGGCTCTACCTATAGCTAGTACCTCGCTCGCTATTTGGCCCTTGCAGTACATATGCAAGGTATACATATGCATATATGTATATAATTAATTGGAATGCCAAGTAGGTACGCTGTGAGGAGACCGGTCTGGTGTATTGTATGAGCAGATGTCATTGTGTAAAGCTTTTACTATTGTGCAAAATAATCGGTAATTCTGCTGGTGGATCAGCTATAAGATGTGCGCGCAGCGCATCGCTTATCCTACCTTTACCCAGCACTAAAACACTTTCTGTTTGTACCATTATTGGCAGTTTTTTCTGAACCGTGTGTGTGGGCGTTCCTCTTTTGAGTTTAATTTGCTGGCCCGTTGAAATGAAAGATTGAATAGAGAATGGGGATGGGAGTATGCATGCATAATTCAGCATTTCAGCTCTTGCAAATAAAGGCGCTGCACTGTCCCGGCCTTGTCGTCACTCATCCACTGCTTCTCTGGAGATATCCTGTTCGCCTACTCATACCAGACAACTGTTTTCCTTTCGTACACCCATGGAAAGTGATAGATTGCCTGCACTGTAGCAGTCAAGGTCTTCAATTCGTTCAGTGTCAGCAAAGACATGCCACGGATAAGGAGTGTCCATTATCAGGCAAACAAAGGTTTTCAGTATGTATATGATGAAGCTGTCTTTCCTGTTGAACTCCATCCCCCTCCACCGCCGGTGCATGGTCCAATTCCTTCGGAATTCCCCCTCCTTCAATTCTGATGTTGGCCGACCTCCCCTTCAGAGATCAACCGCGCGCTCTTGCTCCCGGCCTTCCTGCTGCCCGTGCCACATGTTTTTCTGCTTAAAATTGCGGCTGTTGATTCGATTGTGGGCGTGTGCATGTGAAGTCGATTCAAATTTTTATACTTCAGACAAATCAAATTAGGTTAAGTATAAATCCGGTATTGAATTAGGGGTCCTCTATTGGTCACACTTTATTCATTGTACATTTGTAGTTACAAACAAAAACAACAAACTGATCTCCACATAAAATATTTGCAAAAGAAATAACCAACTGATCTCCAATCAAAACCCCCTTTCAAGTTAATCGAAATTTAGCAATGTTTTCCCTTCGCCCCGTGCAAACTACATATCTAGCTAAAATAGTTCTCAGCCTTAGTTATCTTTCATGTCATGATTTACACCAACAAAAAGAAAAAAAGATATATACCACACCTGAGAAAGTGGACTCCGTCATATAATAAGGGTATCATGGTCATTTGACAATAATACGAGTTTGTCTAAAAAAACAATTCCAATCTGTATAGGAAGGAGAGAGTAGCATTGTCGGTGCTGAGATTGGCCGCCCAATCCTCAGCGCCACACAGAATGCGCTGTGTTCCGTCCCCTGACGGTTGATGCAAGAGCTAGCGTGACGACACAAGAGTTTATCCTGGTTCCGGCCGCGGGGCCATACGTCCAGCAGACTGTGCTCGCGGCACTATACTATCTTGCACCGGGGTGCTTGCAGT
>OAMR01000051.1:96536-132416 GCA_900205405.1 Echinochloa crus-galli
GTCCGGGTCCCTCGAGCGAGGCGGAGACGGGGGTCGCTACTTGGGTCCCCTCGACAGGCGAGCTCGGACGGCTGTTTTTGGGCCGTGATAAGCTGTGACGGGTCGCGCTGCCTTGGTGGCCCTTCCGGGCTGCTGGCGATTCGGCCTTCTATGGTTAACGTTTTTTGAGGGTGATTACCCCGATGGTTAGTGGACCCCTGGGTCTGTCCCTGACAAGCATTATAAAAGAATACAATTTGCATAGATCGACCTTATTCCAAATAAAATGCCACTCCTTTTGCCCCCAAAGTGTAAGGTGATGTGTGCGTATTTTAAGATTCAACATCAAAACATTTTACCAACGGTTGGTTTAACAATATGAAAGGTTTATTGGGTCCGTGCTACTATATGGCTATATTATATTTGTACTTAGAAATAGTTAATGGTGTTCTTTTGTTACCATGAGTGATGTATCTATCTATAAAACCTATATAATTGGTACCCACTGACATGTCATGGCTGATTTCTCTCAACATGCAAGATGTTCACGTCACCATCCACTAGATCTCCTCTCAACATGCAAGCTGTCCACATCACCCTCCACTAGAATTGTAAATTTATGTCTTCTACTGATTTTCTGTGGTTATGCATTGTGTTAGTCTTTGCGAGTACCCCATGCTACAAATTTCTAAGTAGTTCTCTCTCAATAAAATGAATGTGTTTTCCTCTACATTGTTGTTTACAAAAAATATTGCAATGCAATTATTTTAGTGTTTCTACTTTCAAATTGCACATTTAAATTTTGTATAAATTCCCACAGCAACGCGCGGGGTACCACCTAGTTATATATGAGAAATTAGTTGCCAAAGTGTGCCAAGTCAAACTACTCCTTATATCTCGAAAAATAAGGAATGTAAAAAGAGATGACCATTTTTACATCTAAAGGAAAAAATATAAAGGTAGAAGACTTTGTAAGTAGGGGCAAACAATATGATAAAATATATTGCCATCATTATCACCCGGGTAACTTTAGATTATGATTATAGTATATGCTTTGTTTCTAGGAAAGTGGTGCTCATCGGTTATCCAATTTTCCTTTACGACGATGGTACTAGATTGTGATGCTATTTCATGTTTGCAAAGTTCAAATCTTTGGTCAGACTAACCGGCTAACGTTGTGGGTACGATATCAAGCCGGTATATACATTCGAAGATGATCCGCAGCAGCCCAGCATTAGTAGAGTGTCAGTATTCGGTACCAAGTAAGTAGTACAGTACTACCACAAAACAGGCAACAGCAAACCGTGGGCAGGCCATCTCCAGAGCAACACGTACCCATGCCCTCCGCTGCGCAGCTGATCTGCACATGAGTGCAGTGGCCACGAGACGACAAAAGCCACTCCTGCCTTTACGCTGCCCGGGGTCGCCGCACCCGCATGGGGTTTCCGCTGAGCAGTGGTCCGCAGACCGGGCCGTACCCTGCGCCACTGAGCGCGCACGCGCTGCCTGCCTGCCTGCCTGCCCGGCGAGCCGGAGAGAGGCGACGCGCGAAGCCACAGGCCAAAGCGCGGGTTGGCCGCGGCGGGCGGGCCCTAACGCGGCTGCCGGATCGACAGGCCACGGCGGTACGGAGCCCCTGGCGGCACGGCGGCGGGGGGATGGGTCCGGCCCGAAACGAACCGAATCATGGCGTCACGGACGTGCGGTTCTCATCGTACAGTGGCTGCCCCCGCCGTGCATTTGTCCATGGGCGCGGGCGGAGCAGCCAACCGCGAATATGGCCGCTGGGGCCATTGGCCAGCACAGTGGCCGTGGCCATCGCTAAATCTTGCTTGGATTTCATCTGCGCTAGCTGCTGCTCCGACGGCATCAACAAGGCCGCCCGCAAGTTCCCTTTCGGAGGTGCATGATTGACCCGGCATAGACGACAGATCACAGATCAATGATGCGCCTTGGTAATTACCGATTCACTCATCATGCATTACAACCTTTTTCAGGCGACGTACATTCGTACAATGGCGCTATGCTGTTATTGAAAGGGAAAGGGGGCAAGAGGAGATCCAATGATATCCTGTTCGCCTACTCATACCAGACAAACTGTTTTCTTTTCGTACACCCATGGAAAGTGATAGATTGCATGCACTGTAGCAGTCAAGGTCTTCAATTCGTTCGGTGTCAGCAAAGACATGCCATGGATAAGGAGTGTACATTATCAGGCAAACAAAGGTTTCGGTATGTATATGATGAAGCTGTACGTACAACTTTCCTGTTGAACTCCACCCCCCTCCACCGCCGGCGCGCATGGTCCAACTCCTTCCCCCTTCTCTTCTGTTGTTGGCCGACCTCCCCTTTAGAGATCGAGCCGCCGCTCTTGATTCAAATTTTTATACTTCAGACAAATCAAATTAGGTTAAGTATAAATCCGGTATTGAATTAGGGGTCCTCTATTGGTCACACTTTTATCCATTGTACATTTGTAGTTACAAACAAAAACAACAAACTGATCTCCACTTAAAATATTTGCAGAAGGAATAACCAACAGATCTCCAATCAAAACCCCCTTTCAAGTTAATCGAAATTTAGCAATGTTTTCCCTTCGCCCCGTGCAAACTACATATCTAGCTAAAATAGTTCTCAGCCTTAGTTATCTTTCATGTCATAATTTACACCAACAAGAAGAAAAAAGACACCACACCTGAAAATTTGAAAAAGTGGACTATGTCATATAGTCTTGTGGCACGCCGCGTTGCAGCAGTGCACGCGCCCGCGGCCGTACGTCCCCGTCCCCTACTAACCCATCCAAGCCATAACTATATAAACCGTCGCCCACCCCTTCCCTCCCAAATTCGAACCAAGACAGACACACTGCCACAGACACAATCCATAGCAAAGCTCCTCTCCACTGGACTGATCGATCGATGGACTGGGCGTACTCCGGCAACAGTTACGGCTACGGCTACTACTCGTCAGGGACGCCGTCCCCTCCGGCGGGCGGCGACGATGGCGTCGAGGACGCGTACATGACGGTGTCGTCGGCGCCGCCGAAGCGGCGCGCGGGGCGGACCAAGTTCAAGGAGACGAGGCACCCGGTGTACAAGGGCGTGCGCAGCCGGAACCCCGGGCGGTGGGTCTGCGAGGTCCGGGAGCCCCACGGCAGGCAGCGCATCTGGCTCGGCACCTTCGAGACCGCCGAGATGGCGGCGCGCGCGCACGACGTCGCCGCTTTGGCGCTCCGCGGCCGGGCCGCCTGCCTCAACTTCGCGGACTCCCCGCGCAGGCTCCGCGTCCCGCCGCAGGGCGCCGGCCACGACGAGATACGCCGCGCCGCGGTCGAGGCCGCCGAGCTGTTCCGCCCGCAGTACAATGCGGGCGGCCCCGAGGCGGCGGTCGCGGCGCCCGGCGCGCAGGGGAGCGGGGGCCCCGGCGGCGACTTCGCTTACTATCCGATGGACGACGGGCTGGAGTTCGAAATGCAGGGGTACCTCGACATGGCGCAGGGGATGCTCATCGACCCGCCGCCGGCCAATGCGGGACAGCCGGCGTGGATCGACGACGAGTGCGACTGCGAAGTCAGCCTGTGGAGCTACTGATCGCGCGCATTGGGACCGACCCAGCCGTCTTTGCCGCGCCGCGAACGACCCCCCTGTACAGTATATGTGGTGTGCTACGGTTTCCCTGCTATTCTGACGAAATGCAATGCGATCAGAAGGAGCAGAGGAGTGTGTGCTTACGATTTCAGAGGCTGCCTCTGCACGTGTGGCACTGGCGTTAGCACGGCCAAGGTAGCCTTGGCGCCAGATATGACACTTGGTGCCGGCGCCCTTTTATGTTACTGAGTAGTGAGTAGTAAGATCATCTGGCCGGTGTAATAAACAGCGTTGTTTGCTGAATGTTCGACCCTGCAGGCTGCAGGTGCAAGCCGCGGGATGCTAATGAAGTTGCCGTGATTGGCCGAATAATTTAGTGGATTTTACCTGAAAACTCTATGGATGGACGGACACGGACTCATGACTGATCCCTCCCAACATTTTGAATTTCTGCAATTCAGCCTGTCAGTAAAAGGGATTTTTGCTGCGACAACTGTTCATCTGTAGTTCTGGTTTGATCGTCGAGTTTGCTTCGAGGCCATGGTTCTATTCGACTGAAGATTTGTGCGAGGTTGCTTCTTGATCTGGCCTAGTTTTGCTGTGCCATTTTAGCACTACAAGAGGCTCTTCTAGTTCTATATATCTGCTTCTAACTACAAATTTCACTGCATCGTGCCCGGATGTTTCAGATCTTAGCTGAGTTAATAATCAGAATTTGTTCCTGCCATGGATGAAGTTTCTCGAGAGTTCTGGGGTTTCAATCCCGGAAGCCAGATGCAGTGCAGACAGCGGAATAGGACCTCGCCGTCCCCTCTTCTCCGTGGCACTCCCAACTTGAGACAGGCGCTTCCTGGAGCAAAGCAGTACTAGGCACAAAAGCCAGTGGTGATCTTTCGCACCTGGTCAGACGAGGCAGGCTGCAGATGTCTCTTTACCTATGCCAAACTGCCAATTATCCAACAGGCAACGCAAGATCTGGAGCGTGTTGCTTGCTGAATCTTCTGAATATTCAGTGTTCTTCAGTATCTGACAGATTGAGAGGAAAAAAAACTGGCAGCTACAGTTGTTGAACAGACACTCTCCGCAACTTCAGGGACAAATCAGTTCCTGGCTTTGTCTTCTGGATGGATCAAACTAGTAGTGGTACCAGTATAAAAAAACACAAGTAGTTGTACAGTAAAGAGTAGAGGCTCAAAAGCGGCAATCAGAAGATAATGTAACAAATACAGTAGCTGCTGCCACCGAATCGTAACGACGGACTTTGTCCCCACTCCGTATTCGGTAGTACTCCTACGTAGAATAATAACACAACCTGTCAACCTGTACAAAAGGCCAGGCACGCTAACCCACCCGCACCGCAAGCGAACACGGCCCAAACCTTGCTGCCAAGAATCCAATAAAGCACCGGTTTATCGCCCAATCATAAGGCTCTCTCCCATCAGCGGTCGCGGCAACGCCACCGGACCAGGCCAAAAGCGCGCCTCGGAAGCTACACAAGGCCAGGCCGCCGCCCGGGTGCCCCCGGTGGCCGGACGCCACGGCGCAGTGGCGTGGTGCACGGCACGCCCGCCCGCCCACCGCGTACCGACCGTTCGGCTCCTTTCCCTGCCGCCGCCTCTGCATTCGCGAGGTCGCGGATCTCCATGGGCGGCTTCGGCTTCGGCCACACGCGACCACCCCGATCGCCCAGCCGCGGCTGGCCACGTAAGGGGAGGAGCGGACGGGTCCGCGATTTTTGAACCCCTAGCGCCGCACCCGATGACCGGGCCATGCGTGGCGCTGCTGCTAAAACTAGCCAGGCGGCACATGGCGCTCTCGCGCGCGCGCCCTCCTGCGCTTTGCGTGTGAAACGGGGTGTGACTGACTGAGCTCGCCACCGCCAGTTCAAATCCAGTTCGGATGAGTAGAGATCGAGCCATTCCAAATATTCAGTAGAGATCGAGGTTCAGTGGATTAGGATTAGTGCTCTCGAGTAATAATCTGAACTGTGATCGATGCGACTCTTCTCTATAGTTCAAATTCGCGGGAGAATTGGAGCAGTATATTTGAGATGACTGTCGTAAACGTGGATTAAAAAGTGAAAGTTGCTAGTAAACAATCTCACAGTCCGGCACACGATCCATGTACGCCCGACCGACAGTCAGGCAAATGGATTGCTCGATAAGGACGGTCATTCTTATTTATTGCATTTGTATACACAAGCTCTTGAACCCAGGGTGTGTTTAGTTCCACCAAAAACCTCAAAATTCTCTCTCCAAACTTCACTATTCACCCATCACATCAAATCACATCAAATCTCTCTCTTTATGCATGGAGCACTAAATATAGATAAATAGAAAAACTAAGTACATGATTTTGACGTACACGACGAGACGAATCTTTTGAGCCTAGTTAGATCATGGTAGGACAATGTTTACCACAAACAAAAAGTGCTACAGTACGCTACAGTGTCCGATGTGACATTTTCACCAAACTTTCTCTTTCCCTTTTTGGAACTAAACACACCCTCCAGTCAAACACGACAAATTCGGCCTGAAAACGATACGAGCATCCGATGCAGGCACACACTGTTCATCTCATTATCTGCAACCACTCCGTCCGAAGGCCTCCACCATTCACAACGTGCATGCGGCTCTTTTAACCGCGGCCTGGAAAGCACAAAGCGCAGACATCCTCTGCGCCCCCTGACGCCGCTGAGTTCCTGCTTCCATGTTGCAGCCCAGAATTCACTCCCGTCTCCACGCCACGCGCACCAGCTCGGTCACTCACCTCGTCCTCGTGTCTTAACCCCATCCGGCCATACATTAGCGGGCAGCAGCCGAGTCCAAGCGGTTTCGTCTTCGTCTCTGCTCTCCCAACCTCCCAAAGACGCAGGTCACATCGATCCCCGCTGTCTCTCCGGCGCACAAGAGCGACAGATTATTCCTTCGGGGTTCGGAGCAACGGCATGGAGCTGGAGGCGAGGCCGCGGCAGCCGCTGATGCTCAAGGAGTGGCTGGAGCTCGAGTCCAGCGCGGAGCTCTCCCGCGACGGCTTCGGCTGCTACCCGCGGCACCTCGCCGCCGAGCTCCGGAGCGCCAGCGGCAGGCGGATGAACGGAGACGTCATCGCCAGGTTCTCGGCTGCGGTCAGGGCCGCGCTGTCCCGCCCGACGGCGGGACGGGAGGGGGAGGCGGCCGCGTTCTCCGGGAGCTTCTCGAGGAGGCTGCGAGTGGTGGGGTTCTGGAAGAAGCGGAGGGGGGAGGCGGCGGAGGAGACGGACAGGCCGGTGGCCAGCTGCTCTGCTGCGACTGACGCTAGTAGCGGGAGGAGGGATGCGCCGTCGTCGCCGGCAATGTCTCCGCGGCGTATGAGCTGGGAGGGACGGCAGGCCGGTGCCGACGGTGGCCGTCGGAGCCATGAAACAGTGGTAGGAATAATTCGTCCCTCTTTTTTTTTCTTCCTTGGAAGCGTTAACAACTCTGATCAATTCGTTGTTCTTCCCCTTAAGCATTTTCTGGTCTTGATCATGGCTAAGCGAATTCATATCTGTTTGATCGCAACGATTCTGTGGTTGCTGATGAAGGTCCAGGGATGCCAGTGCGAGACGACGTGTCACTTGGACGAGGAGCGGGAGCGTGAGCAGCGGCTGAGCCCCGTCTCGGTGCAGTGGTAGGAATTGATCCTTCGTTTTCTTTTCTTGACTTTAAAGTGTTATAATCTGATCGATTCTTCTTCATCGTAAGCACTTCTGCTGTTGATCATGGCTAGCAAATTCCATATCTGTTTGATCGCAACGATTCTGTGGTTGCTGATGAAGGTTGAGGGATGCCCGTGCGAGACGACGTGCCACTTGGACGAGGAGCGGGAGCAGCGGCTGAGCCCCGTCTCGGTGATGGATTTCCTCAGCCAGGACGGAGACGACGACTGCAACGACCACGGCGACGGCGACGGCCACAGCGAGGACGACGGTGCCTCACCGACGTTTGAGCGGAGCCTAGACAACATCCGAAGTAAGCCTTCCTCCTTTCCGTTTTGGCTGCACTCTGAAGTGATCGAGCTCAGTTGACCCAGTTACTCCTGCTTCGTTTAGCGCCATGCAAGTTGCGTTGCTCTGTTTCGTGTGCATCCACTTCTTTTTATTCATCGAAATCGCTCACGTACAACCGTCTGTAAGAAAAATAGTCTTCTAGGAGTACACAGTACAAAACTGCCTGTGACGAGCCCGAGAGGCAGAACCCAAACACACCCGGCTCTCGCGTTGCCAACAGAAGAGCCTTTTCTTTTCTCTGCCAGAGTCCGTACTCCGCCCTGCAGGTGCAGCCGTGACAGCAGCATTCTCCCACTGCTCGTCGTCTCGTGTCAAGCTGCTTTCACAGTTTCACTCGAGACAATCGATCAATCAGGGCCGTGAAACCGAGCACGCACGCACGCGTGCAGTCCGACGCGCACGATTCGTTGGCGTATTAGGGTTTAGGACCGATCATGTTATTGGTAGGCCGTTGCTGTCGAGCATTCGGGCCTCTTCCCAAGGAGATCACGCATGGGCGAGAGCCGTTAGAGAATAGTGCGAGTGAGGCGAGCAGGTCTCCCTGTAGGGAAAAGAAAAAGGAGAAATGGTGCGTGCAGGTAGTGTAGAAAACGGGACGAAGAAAACGCGACGTTGATAGCCAAGCGGAACGTATAATTGGGGCCTGGAGAATAATGGTTGCGTGGGAGTTTGTATACACTGTATACTAGTAGTGGTACTATCAGATACTGTATTCAGATTAAACAACACGAGAGAGCCTGATGCATGATATTCTGGTCCAAAATGTAAAGTGCAAAGGGAAAGTGATATGACAAAATAATCGCTTTAACAATTAAATGTGCAATCAACTTAGGGGGGCAGTGGTTGAAAGGTGTACCATCCTCCATCCATGCATCCATCCGATGACTGATAGACTTTGGATCCCCATACTTCTATATACATGTAGTCTTTGACTAGCCAAAGAAGATGGTGTATATTATGGAGATGTAAAATAATATATGCATAATTATTGTATAAAGAGTAATATACTCTGTAGACACTGAAAAGGAGGCAAACTACGTTGATAGAGTATTCCGCAGTGCAGTCAGGTACGTATCCTACCTGTCAGCGCGAGTCGTCTCCTAGAGATGATTGGCTTCTTTGGATATGCAGTTGAATTATTATACGTGTGCGTTAGGCGAAAAAGGTGCGCGAATTTAGCATTTGTTTTAAGCTGGATTTCCGTTGTTGGGGAATCTTGTGCGTGTGTTCATCGTGAATTCATGATGAGACATGAGAGTTGATCGCTCATACTGTCATACATTGGCCGGCGCCTAATCTTTTGTTCAGTTGCCGGGCTAAAATTATTCTCTCGAACGCAACAAGCAAGCCGACAGGGCCTAGAGGTGATGGGCCACAAGGCCCACATCCAGTATCTTGCGTCGTCTTGTTGCGGCTTTGCCAGGCTCATGATGCCATATTTGTACCCTTTTCAGCTGTCACTAAACACTAATCATCACTAGAGCTTGGTTTCAGGGGAAAAACACACACACTATTCGCCAACATTTCTTCGTAGGACCATTCGGCCGTACAATCACAGGCTTATAATTTCACGCGCCCGTGATTTTAGCACTAGTTCATATGATTGCTGATTCGGGGTTAAGCGCCTCACCCTGATTGATTAACTAACTGACGTCGAAAATTCTCTTTGTACAGGAGCAAGCCAGCAGCTGCTGCAGAGAATCCGGCGATTCGAGCAGCTCGCGGAGATCGACACATCCGACGTGGACGACGCCACCACGACCGCGGAGGACACAACAAGCTGCCACGTCGAGGAGCTGGACTCCACCGGAGACGAAGAAGACGACGACGCCGAGGGCGCGCGCGACCTGCTAGCAGGTCCAGGGCTCCCGGAGGCGAGCTCGCCATCGCCCTCGCCCTCGCCCTCGCCGCGTGCTGCTGCCCCATGCTTCCGCAGGCTTCTCCAGGATTTCTTCCGCGAGGGCCTGTCGGCGTCGTGCCACGACGACGATGACCCGGACCTCGAGAGGTCGTTGCTGGAGACCGCCAAGGCGTGGCTGGACGGGCGGCACCGCGCGCCGGGATCGGACGACGGGAAGGCGGAGGTGGAGGAGATCGAGCGGATTGGGCGGTGGAGGTGCTTCGGAGAGGACGAACGGGAGCTGTTGGGCTCTGACGTGGAGGGCGGCATATTCTGGTCCTTGATGGAAGAGCTGGTTGACGATCTGTGCTGAGCGATGCTGCGACGTGAAACGTAACTGTGCCCGGATAGGAATAGGATGGCGTGGATATAGTATAGAGCATAGACTCGACTTGTGTTCGGGATCCAGCGTGATTTGCTTACCCGATCAGAGATCACCTACAGCTTTGCTCTACACACAAAAGCTATAAATTGGGGTTCGTTCAGAGTCGATATGGAAAGATCAACGTATGGAAGTACGGAGTAGTAAGAAAGAAAAAGAATGTAGTACTGATAACTTTGATCCGGACTGTAAATTCGAGGAAAATGGTTCATCTGCATTGCAGAGAAAAACTCCTCCTGTCTGTCTTCCCAATCAAAACGGTCTGGCTGTTTCCCAAGCACAAGCGTTGACTGATGCGATGGCAACGGGATATGGAAGTAGCAGGACTAGCAGCACACAAATGCATTGCACGATATTTTCTTTTTCACCTGCATCAGACGAATTGAAACGAGGACGAAAAAGAAACGAGGGCGAAAAACCCTTTCCTCCCCGACCACGACCACTTGGCTGCTTGCAAAAACAAGCTTTCAGATATTTCCCCATCAGGGCCCCTCCCGAGGTGGCAACACGCTCGGTTGCGGGTGGCTTTGGTTTGACTGACGTGCGGGGCCCGCACAGCCCGCGCCGGGGGTACCACCAGCACCACCAGCCTTGTTGCCCTGCCGCGCCGCCAGCTTCCCTCCCCACACAACCTTCTCCCCCTCGCCCGCGCCCGCCACCGTCGCCTTCCCAAACCCCGGCGCTCGATTCCACTGCCTAGTGCGGTGCAGTGACCCCGCTCCCGCTCCTGCGCAGCGCCACTCGCCTCCCCGTCAGCGCCCCGGCCTGCTCTGCAGTCCACAGCTCGCTTTCCCCCCACCACGTGGTCCGCGCTCCAGCCGCTAGGGTTTCGGGAGCTCGAGGCGAGGCCGCATGACGACGCGGGGAGCCAAGCGCGCCGCCACCTCCGACCCGGGCGCCCCCGATGTATGCGTCTCGTCTCTTTCTCCCCCGACTCAATCGAGGTTCCCTCGGCGATATGTGCGATATGTGGTCTTTTGTTTTTGTTTGGGGAGACTTGGGGATTTTGTGGGTTTGATTGAAGGCTGTTTCTAGATGACGTTCGGCTCGTTGCACTGATTCGATCTAGTTGATTAAGAGGAGGAGCGACACCATTATGGTGGAGTCATTTAAGATCAAATGTACTTAAACGCTACAACGGGTTGCTGCGCGTGCTGTTGGATTTCTTTGCAATCTGTAAGATATTTTGAGTGATGTAGATTCAGAAGTCAGACTTAGAGCAAAATCTTTTAGCTTGGAAGAGAAAGCTGCAGCATAGCCAGTTCCACATCACTACATCACAGGAGTGCTAGACTGCTAGCTCAGTAAACTAAGGTCCTAGATGTCCATACACTTCGATGTTGGCAACTAAACCCTATTGGCTACTGCATCAGTCTAAGAGAATTACCGAGAACGATCTCAACTCTAGAACCTGTAATTGAAGCTTGATGTTGCATATCAGTGTTAGGACATTATCTAAACGACTGCTCTGACTTAGTAACTTCAATTTTGGCAGCTAACATCTGTTCGCAATAAGTTGTTTTCCTTTTGTTCTATCTTCCTGCAGAATATGCTCCTCCGTTATTCATTTCTGTCATTATAATGCTGCAGCTACCAAGTAAGAGAGTAATGGACGGACCCTCTTTTGATGTTCACAGGGCGGAGTCTTCCCATCAGCATGTGATGGCAGGACCCGCTACTTTAGATCCTCGACGGGCTGAGGCTGCCAGCAAACATGTCAGGGCACTCAATACCCAGTTTGCGAGGTATGTTTCTTTACCTGCTAGCTTTTACTTCTCCTGAGTGTCGTACCATATACCCATAGTCATGTCACCATCTGGAATGGCATACTAGCTCACACTATCACTCTCACAGTTTTCTGATAGCTAATGAGAATTAGACCTCTTGAGCATCCCTATTTTCTTCATTGATGTCGGCTTCCCTGGTGATTCTGTGAAGTTTGAAGTCTTCATTAGATATTAGTATATTTCTATTGACCCCTGAACAATTTTGGAATGGTTCTTATTCATGTCATTTTATGCTGCATATCCCTTGCTGGGAACTAGGGTGCCCGATCATCCCTTAAGAATTATGCTAATGCATTTATTTCTGGTTGAATGCATACTGCGGTTGCGGGTGGCTTTGGTTTGACTGACGTGCGGGGCCCGCACAGCCCGCGCCGGGGGTACCACCAGCACCACCAGCCTTGTTGCCCTGCCGCGCCGCCAGCTTCCCTCCCCACACAACCTTCTCCCCCTCGCCCGCGCCCGCCACCGTCGCCTTCCCAAACCCCGGCGCTCGATTCCACTGCCTAGTGCGGTGCAGTGACCCCGCTCCCGCTCCTGCGCAGCGCCACTCGCCTCCCCGTCAGCGCCCCGGCCCGCTCCGCAGTTCACAGCTCGCTTTCACGTGGTCCGCGTTCCAGCCGCTAGGGTTTCGGGAGCTCGAGGCGAGGCCGCATGACGACGCGGGGAGCCAAGCGCGCCGCCACCTCCGACCCGGGCGCCCCCGATGTATGCATCTCGTCTCTTTCTCCCCCGACTCAATCGTGAGGTTCCCTCGGCGATATATATGTGGTCTTTTGTTTTTGTTTGGGGAGACTTGGGGATTTTGTGGGTTTGATTGAAGGCTGTTTCTAGATGACGTTCGGCTCGTTGCACTGATTCGATCTAGTTGATTAAGAGGAGGAGCGACACCATTATGGTGGAGTCATTTAAGATCAAATGTACTTAAACGCTACAACGGGTTGCTGCGCGTGCTGTTGGATTTCTTTGCAATCTGTAAGATATTTTGAGTGATGTAGATTCAGAAGTCAGACTTAGAGCAAAATCTTTTAGCTTGGAAGAGAAAGCTGCAGCATAGCCAGTTCCACATCACTACATCACAGGAGTGCTAGACTGCTAGCTCAGTAAACTAAGGTCCTAGATGTCCATACACTTCGATGTTGGCAACTAAACCCTATTGGCTACTGCATCAGTCTAAGAGAATTACCGAGAACGATCTCAACTCTAGAACCTGTAATTGAAGCTTGATGTTGCATATCAGTGTTAGGACATTATCTAAACGACTGCTCTGACTTAGTAACTTCAATTTTGGCAGCTAACATCTGTTCGCAATAAGTTGTTTTCCTTTTGTTCTATCTTCCTGCAGAATATGCTCCTCCGTTATTCATTTCTGTCATTATAATGCTGCAGCTACCAAGTAAGAGAGTAATGGACGGACCCTCTTTTGATGTTCACAGGGCGGAGTCTTCCCATCAGCATGTGATGGCAGGACCCGCTACTTTAGATCCTCGACGGGCTGAGGCTGCCAGCAAACATGTCAGGGCACTCAACAGCCAGTTTGCGAGGTCTGTTTCTCTACCTGCTAGCTTTTACTTCTTCTCCTGAGTGTTGTAGAGTACCATATACCCATAGTCATGTCACCATCTGGAAATTGGTGCACGGCATACTAGCTCACACTATCACTCTAACAGTTTTCTGATGTCTAATGAGAATTAGACCTCTTGAGCATCCCTATTTTCTTCATTGATGTCGGCTTCCTTGGTGATTCTTTGAAGTTTGAAGTCTTCATTAGATATTAGTATATTTCTATTGACCCCAGAACAATTTTGGAATGGTTCTTATTCATGTCATTTTATGCTGCATATCCCTTGCTGGGAACTAGGGTGCCCGATCATCCCTTAAGAATTATGCTAATGCATTTATTTCTGGTTGAATGCATACTGTATACTCATGTGACATTTGATATTTTGAGCAGCTGGGTTCAATCGCAGCTGGAGAATCATCCAGCTGAACTTTGGGAGGATGGTGCAAAAGATTACATATCCCATGTTTCTGAAATCATGGTAAGCTTTGCTGCCTGTAAATGGACTTGCTGGATAAATCTATATTGTTTTTTTTTGAACGGAAGAATCTTTATTGTGCAACAAATATTATTTTGGGAATATGCATAAGCATGTTTTCTTGCAGCTGCTGGTTGCTTATGAGATTTATCACATCAACTTATTTTACTTCTGGTTGCAGAATTATCTTGAATACTTCCGTTTTAAACTGTGTTTGTGTTGAGGACTTCAATTTTGAATTGTGTTCATGCAATCATTTTTGTATTTTTTACTTTCATTTCTGTTTCAATATTGCACAGGTGGTTGTATCTGTACATTCAGATTTCTCATTGTTTATGCTTATACTGTTGTTTGTTCATTAGGAAAAATACAAGGATGTTGTCAACTGGCTTAGACAGAATCAAGCTGGTTCAACAGTTGTTTCAAGTCCACTCAAGGATGAGAAGACTAATCCACCACCATCGGATGACAGCAAGCTCTTGGTACAGCCAAATTCAGATAACACACCGAATGCTCCGGTGATGGCATCTAGTTCTTCAGCTCTTCAGAGCTCCAGCTCACCAACACCAAACAATTTTTCATCTCCTTCTAAGTCACAAACACCAGATTTCAGTGGTATGCCTACTCACTATTTTATATATCATACTATGTTTAGTTTTACTGTAGATTTTATTGCAGATATATCTATTATGTTTTCATATCGGTCATTGGTTATGTTGCAATGATGTGCAGGTATGTTTGGTGGTAAGAAGAACACATCCAGTGATAACAGCAAACCAGCTTTCCAGTTTGGTGCAAATAATGCCATATTTGGCGACAAGAAGAATGCACCCAGTGATAGTAATAAACCAGCTTTCCAGTTTGGTGCAAATAATGCCATATTTGGTGACAAGAACACATCCAGTGATAGTAGTAAGCCACCTTTTCAGTTTGCTACAAATAATGGCATATTTGGTGACAAGAAGAGTACATCTGGTGACAACATTAAACCAACTTTCCAGTTTGGTGTAAATAATGGCTTTCCGGCATCAAATGCACCATCTCTTTTTTCTACTTCAGCTGCCCAAAGTTTTAGCTCACAGACTCCACCTCTCTTTTCAATGAATCAACAATCAGTTCTCTCAGGTACTTTTCTGATCTTGAAATAAGTAGCTCCTATTGTGTTGTTTATTTCACACATTTGAGGACTTAACGCATCAGAAATTGATAGCACTCAGTTGTGGTGCTTCTGGACAGGTAGAACCGTGGTTCCCATGAAAAAGGCACCTTGCTGAGTGAACTGCTTTATTAATAGATATATACATCATTGTATCCTGGGCAGCCAGTGGCTGTTGCTTTTTGGGATCTTAATTGCAATGCCATGGGGATATCTTTCCCCATGGGCTGAATTTTTTAATTTGTATTGTCGTAAGGTTCGTTGCCATTTTTTAGTTGTAAGGTTTTAGGAGTGCAAATCATTAACCGTTTATACACAATGTTCCACTTTCACTATTCTATATGGAATTTGACCAGTGCATTACTCTTGGAAACCATTTATGTTTTTCCCTAAGGATATTGGTTTTATATCGCAGAAAGATCCTGTTTTCAGCAATACCACCAAACTTCTCCATACACCTGAGTAGCAGCAAAAAACTTACGTCCGTTACTTGATTTAGCATTTCATCCTTCTCCTTCATGGATTTGTCTAAATGTCAATGTTACTACAATTTTCAGTTCTGCAGGTTTAACAAATATCACTTGCAATTTAGAAATCCAATTGTAATTTGATTCATACACAATAGGTTGCTTTCCTATAACGCAACTTATGTTGCATATAGTTGTGCTCCCTTATCTGCCTTTTGCATTTGAAACTCAGATGATAAAAGTAATTAATATTGGCAGCTGCTGATCAACCTGATTTTTTGTATCATATCCTTATTTTTTTGTGTGGAGCATAAATTTTCTGTTGCTTTTATCAGGAAACCAAAATACTTCTGAAGCTTCAGCTGATGCAGATGAAGGTGAGTATCTTACTCTTAATATCTTGCATGGATGCTTGCGACTTTACCTATGTCTTAAGTAGTGTAAGTTCCACACCCTTTTGTTTCCAATATTCTGTCCTCTTTATTCATGGTTTATCATGATCATGGTCAGAAGCCGAACCTGAGAAACCAAGCAGCCCTTCTGTAAAGAAGGCAGAAGAGAAAGGAATAGTAGTTGTTCATGAAGCCAAGTGCAAGGTTTATGTGAAGGTAATCATTTTTTTATTTATCATTTTGCTTTTCTTCCTATAGCTATAATATTTGCTTTTGGCTCTGTTACTCTAATTCCATGCACATTTTGTTAGCAAGTTGTTTCAAGTTTTGCTTGACTAAATTTGTTTTCCGTTCATGCAGCATGATGATGCTACCAAGGGTTGGAAAGACATTGGTGTTGGTCAACTCTCTATCAGAAGTAAAGAAGGTGCAGAGAAAGCTTCCAAAGAGTCCACTCCAACCATTGTCATTAGAAATGATGTATGTGTTCTTATCTGTTGACTTACGTAATTAAAGTTCATTCAGTAGTTCTATGTATGCTAATGTTAATATTTACCCTTCTACTGCATGCCAACCTTGAAATTACATGTGTTATATCTGATTGAATATAACCAATATTCCACTCTACAAACGTGTGTTTTCCCCATTTCTGTCCATGTAAAGCAAGTCTACTTGATTTGTCTAATAGTTCTCACAGGGTGTTAATTATCCCTTTCTTTCCTTTTTAATTTGAGTTTTTTTCTTCGAAAGTACCATCTATTTTAAGTGGCAAGGTTGTCTTACAAATTTTATTTTCACCGTTCTTTGAGAGATTTACACTGCTCTAAGATTGTTTTTGGTATGGACAAAATACTAATGTTTTAAAACTGGTAACAGGTTGGTAAAATTCTCCTGAATGCTCTGATATACAAGGGGATAAAAATGAATGTCCAGAAGAATACAGTTGCTTCGATATTTCATACTTCGGTAAGTAATCACAGTCCATTAAACCACGACCCGCACCCACCTCTACTGCCCCCAAAACCCAGAGAACAAAAAATGAAAGACCATAACTTCCTGTATTTTTTCTTTTCAGGATTCACAGTCAGATGAATCAGGTGGCGGCGCAGTTGTAGCACGGACATACTTGTTCCGGTTGAAAAACGAGGAGGAGGCTACAAAGTTGTCGACGGCAATCAAAGAGAACGCACCCTCAGACTGATTCTTTGCAGCTTGGATTATCATCTCGAACCTAAGCATCTGGCACGAATTGTAATAGTAGAGGAAAACGGCACCGATCACCGATGGCCTCTGCAGCAGGCCAAACGATGCCGTGCAGAGTTCTTTTTTGCCTAGCATCTATAACATGAACTTTAGGTTAAGGGTTGGAATGAGCATCATCGATCTAGCAAAGTATGCTTGAGAATAATGGAATGGAATTGAATAGGCAAGATTACTAGAACCCTTTCCGATTCCTTGCTCTGTAGATGGAGGTGAGAGGTTTGGTTTGTGTGGAGAAGGTTGCGCGCAAATGTTAGTTTAGAACGACATGCTGGTTTGTGTTCAACTGAACCAACTTACGTACAAAACAGGGACGACATTCACATTTTCAGATTTATACTTCGAGATAATGACGTCAACGTAATAAATATCAGGTACTCAATTTCGACAAGCCAGCATCATGTCCACGGAAAGTTGCACAGATGAAGCTAGAAAATAGAGATTCTGAACAGAGCAAACATAGCGCATATGGGGCTCTTTAGCTATAACATTGTTCTTAGGTAGGGTATGGGGCCTTCTTAAAACAACTCAAAGCATCTGGACATTCCTTGGCTGATGTGGCCGGCCTTGGCGGCAGCAGAGAGCTTGGACCTCCTCTTGGCCAGACTCTCGCTCCGGCGCTTCCTCTGCTCCTTAGCCTCTGGGCGAGCAGCTTCTGGTACTCCGCGGCGTCAGCCTGCTTCTTGGCAAACCTCTTCTTCTCCGCAATCCTGGCACGCTTCCTCTGGAGGACCTGTGGAGTCACCAGACGCTGGATCTTGGGGGGCCTTGCTCACCTTCTTGCCTGCAAGCACAAGATAGTGTTGCTAAATTTAGAGACCTAAAAATAGTTTTAGGTCCTGAAAAACGAAAAATTTAGGTACCACAAAGTGGCTCTCTTCAACAGTGTTGGTAAAATTGGATATCTATATTTCACTCTAGGACTAATCTGCGAGGAATCATTTTTTCCAGGGTCAAATGTGCAAAATGTACAACCTTATCCTCTCCCCTTCCCCGTCTTCCCTCTCATCCTCTCCTCTCCTCTGCGGCGGCGGCGCGGGTTGCTGCGGAGGGCGACGGCGCGGCGGGCAGCGGGGGCGCGGTAGGCGGCGGCGCGGCGCGGCGCTCCCGGGTGGACGAGAAAATATAGCAACCCATACTTGGGTTGGTATATTTGGGTATCCAAGGGTGAGTTTTAGGTCCGGATCTAAAATAGCAACTCATATAGGTCCTCTGCTGGAGCATGTTTTTTGGTTGTTTTTAGGTCTCCCGGCAGTTTTTTTGGTTTACCGACCTATTCTAGGTCCTATGCTCGAGATGCTCTAACCATAAGGTAACATGGAATTTGTAATTGATGCAATATCAGTCAATTGGCTCCAATCACAATATAAAATCCATCTCAGGAATATAACTACAGCAGTCGGGGCATGCATGGGAATGAAAAAATGTGATAACCTTTCTTAAGTGCCCTGTAAATTGACAGAAAATCTCCCCTTGTGTTAACATTTAGCCACGCCCAGGTGTAATATCGATTTAGGAGAGCTCCGCCGCCGCGGTGAGCTCCTCCTCCCTTGCCTGCTCGGCCGCTCACAACCCCCTAGTTAGCCCGGCCGTCCACTTCCACCCGACGCCCGCTCGGCTACTCCAGCGCTCCTACCCGCATCTGCGCGGGCGCCGGTCAGCGGAGCCCGCCCGCCGCCAGCATCGCTCCCTCGCGGCTCGCCTCGCCGCTCTCCGCCCGCTCGTCCTCTACTTCTAGCCTCCAGGCACGCAGCGCCCGGCACGGCGACGCGCCCCCCCGCGGCGCTGCCCAGCAGCCTGTGCGCTGGAGTCCGCTCCGCATCTCTCTTCTCTGGTAAGTGGCCACTGGTGCCCCCACGCTGTTCTCGGATTTCAAATTCGGGTGTAAGTTTGCTTGGACTGAAATTGATGTGTTCCTTGGCATGCGAATGCGATTCAGTGGTTAGGGATTTGGTTACCTAGGCCTGAAATTGGTGTGTAAGCTGACATGCAAATGTGATTCAGTGGTTACGGTTTGCTTAGCTAGGCCTAAGATCGCAAATCAGAGCCCTAGACTAGTTCCCTTTCATGCACATGAGGAAGCGAAAGCCCTAGGTTAGTATTGTAATCTTCCATTTATGTAAGACTTCACATCTTATGTTTGAAGTATTTATATCGTAATTTATGCAAGTTTCGAAATTAATTGCTGAATTTAAGGTATTGTGAGACCTTTAAGATCCATTTTATTACACTTTTGGTTATTTTTGTACCTGTATACCGAATTGTTTGGAGAATTTTGTATTTGTGTGACTGGATTGTGTATTGGAGTTTTGGCTAGGCATACCTAGGTTGAGATCCTGGGTTTTGCTGCCAGGGATACCTGCGATGGGTGTTTCATTGCTAATCCAATCTGTCTGTGTTTTGAACTTCTAACTAGGCAATCATTAATATTCTTCAGCGAGCAAGGTGAATCAAACCGTGGTGCGGGTGCAGTCAGTTGCCAAGGAGTTTCTGTCAGCCCTTGGAATCCAGCAGCGATGAAGATGTGAGTGTTCATCACTCACCACCAACATGATGTGACTTTTTATTGCTCACTGTTACTCATATGCTGCACTAAGCTATCACTCTTCGACCTGCACATATTTGTCTACTACGGAATTCCTTGAAAATTGGGGTCTGGCTAGTGCCTTAAATTCTGGTGGTTCTTCATGGGTTTGGCAAGTTTTAACAGGATGTCCTTGGTTGATAATGTTTTCCAATTTTCCAAGTTTAAGTGTGGTGCCAACTGCCAACTATAACCATTCTGTTTGTTTATTATTTTCAACGCCTAATTTCCTATAAGGATTCATGGCACGGCCTGTCGTTAGCTCCTGAGTGCCATTGGCGGAACCAGCTGGGTAACACTATAGGCCCATGACTACCCTAAGTTTTGATATCTTTTTGTTTCACTAGTTAGTAATTTAACAAACTTGGTACAAAACATTTACAAAATATAGAATATGTTATCATATGTACCGGCTCGCCTCGCCGCTCTCCACCCGCTCGTCCTCTACTTCTAGCCTCCAGGCACGCAGCGCCCGGCACGGCGACGCGCCCCCCCGCGGCGCTGCCCAGCAGCCTGTGCGCTGGAGTCCGCTCCGCATCTCTCTTCTCTGGTAAGTGGCCACTGGTGCCCCCACGCTGTTCTCGGATTTCAAATTCGGGTGCAAGTTTGCTTGGACTGAAATTGATGTGTCCCATGGCATGCGAATGCGATTCAGTGGTTAGGGATTTGCTTAGCTAGGCCTGAAATTGGTGTGTAAGCTGACATGCAAATGTGATTTAAGTGGTTACGGGTTTGCTTAGCTAGCCCTAAGATCGCAAATCAGAGCCGAAGACTAGTCCCTTTCGAAGCCAAAGCCCTAGGTTAGCATTGTAATCTTCCATTTATGTAAGACTTCACATCTTATGTTTGAAGTATTTATATCGTAATTTATGCAAGTTTCGAAATTAATTGCTGAATTTAAGGTATTGTGAGACCTTTTAGATCCATTTTATTGCACTTTTGGTTATTTTTATACCTGTATACCGAATTGTTTGGAGAATTTTGTATTTGTGTTACTGGATTGCGTATTGGAGTTTTGGCTAGGCATACCTAGGTTGAGATCCTGGGTTTTGCCGCCAGGGATACCTGCGATGGGTGCTTCATTGCTAATCCAATCTGTCTGTGTTTTGAACTTCTAACTAGGCAATCATTAATATTCTTCAGCGAGCAAGGTGAATCAAACCGTGGTGCGGGTGCAGTCAGTTGCCAAGGAGTTTCTGTCAGCCCTTGGAATCCAGCAGCGATGAAGATGTGAGTGTTCATCACTCACCACCAACATGATGTGACTTTTTATTGCTCACTGTTACTCATATGCTGCACTAAGCTATCACTCTTCGACCTGCACATATTTGTCTACTACGGAATTCCTTGAAAATTGGGGTCTGGCTAGTGCCTTAAATTCTGGTGGTTCTTCATGGGTTTGGCAAGTTTTAACAGGATGTCCTTGGTTGATAATGTTTTCCAATTTTCCAAGTTTAATCCGTAAAAATGGTGGTTAGTGTGGTGCCAATTATAACCATTTAGCTATGGATAGGAGCGCTTGGAGAATAGCAATCAATGTGCCTGAACCGTGATCTTTGCTTCCTTTACTGTTTTCTCAAAACTCTTTTTATTCTTTTGCCTTTTTGGGTTTCACCTCTAGCCTACCCCAACTTGCTTGGGACAAAAGGCTATGTTGTTGTTGTTGTAATTTCCTGTAAGGATTCATGGCACAGCCTGTCGTTAACTCCTGAGTGCCATTGGCGGAACCAGCTGGGTAACACTATAGGCCCAGGACTACCCTAAGTTTTGATATTTTTTTGTTTCACTAGTTAATAATTTAACAAACTTGGTACAAAACATATACTACCTCCGTTCATCTATATATGACGTCAGTTAGCTCAAAATTGAGCTAATCAACGTCATATATAAAAAAATAGAGGGAGTACAAAATATAGAATATGTTATCATATGTACTAGTTAGGACTACCCTGGATTGAAATCTTGGTTCCGCTACTGTGAGTGCAGGTGTCTGGCATGCCCTGTGCTGCTTATTGGCCATCATGTTGTTTAACCATTGTTGTTCTGCAGAAAGAAAGCAAATGCAGGGTCCCTTACAAACTTCGAAGTTCTTGACTTCTTGCGATCAAGAGGAGCCAAAATTGACCCTATGGGATGCTTGGGGGCTGTTGCTGCATCAGAGTGTAAGGTGATTACTTTACTCTTCTGTTGCTATGTACCTTATGCTTCATCCCCTCAACTTGTTTTTGTATGCTGTTTTGTGACTAAACTGGTCTAATAGCTGTTATTGTCTCAACTAGGTGTACGAGTACCTCTTAAAGACCCCTGCTTGCAACCAGACAAGGGAATCAATCTATGAATTCGTGAAGAGAAGTGAGGGTTTCAAGCTTGCAGATGCTGATAAGCTAAATGTGATCAACTGGAGACCATCCTCAGCTGCTGATGTATATGCGGTACTGTCATATTTATCTTGCCGATAATTTGTATGATTCTTTTTTTCCCCTTTTTTTCTAGTTTTGCTATATTCCTTGGTTAATGCAAACTAAGGTATTGCAGCTACATTTTTTTTCACAATGAAAGTATCTTCCTGTCCTAATTAGATATGATGTTAGCTTTTGTTTATTGTTGTTAAAAGAAATGGAATGTATTTGAAGTTTAGTGTTGATGTGAGGGTAACTGGATGCTGTCCAACTCAGGAACCTATGCATATTTCTAAATATAGAAGCAAATGGAATAAAATGTTTGATAGACTTTAGGAAATTCACTTTTCTGAGTTCACATCACATGACATGAGAGAATATACTGTATGACAATTATACTTGTTTCATATCCTTAAGAACTTTTAGTCATCCATAAGTTGGATTTCTATCTAATGCTTATTCATGACTTTTAACTTTGAAAGAGGTTCATTTTCTAGCTTGAATGTTCGTTGCGACAAAACTAATTCAAGTGTGTCAAACATTAGGTAATGATTTTTAGGCTCTTGTTATTGATTACACTTCCTAGAACGTCCTACTTATAAGTTATTACTTACATGATTAGACTTGATAGCTTCATGCCACCAGGAATCAAACTGTTAGTACTACCTAATGCAAATAAGTGCAGAAATCTGTAGTCTGTATTGTTTAATCATGATTTTTTTTTATTCATTGTTGATCTAACACTCTGCTGCAGATGATAGAAGAATGCGGGAAACGATTTAACAAGGATGAGGAAGGATTAACATGCAACGAAGAAGAACGGGTCGAGGAGTTCTTGGATATGGTGAAGGAGGTTTTGCCACCACCCCCTCCTAAGGCAGAGGGAGAGGGAGAGGGAGAGGGAGAGGCAGAAGAGGCGGGGGCAGAGGTAGAGGCAGAGGCGATGCAGGAGTGACTGTGGTGCAGATTAACGTGTTAGAGTCAGATTGCATGAAATCCTCGTGCTGATTATATGCACGTAGCTTATATGCATATACATGTTCGTTACTAATATTAGAGACAGCAAACGTATCCGGACGTCTGCTTTCTTTGCTGCACACGTCTCTGATGGTCTCAAGGTACTGTCATTTGACTAATTTCTAACGAAGTCTTACTCGCTTAAACATGGCACCGAAGATGTCTGAATGTTCAAGCAAAGAAAATGTTGAAGCATATAGATAGTTGCGCTGAAGGACAAGAAAAGATGTTCTGTGCAGTATTTGACATTAGTTTTTCCTCGTTATCATTGCTGTCATTTTTTAGCTCGATTTTGTATTGCTTTCTCAATGCAGCCAAAGAATATGTCCTTTTTATAGGTAGCATTACAGAGATAGGCGTTCGGATGTATCGACGTGACAAGAGATCGGTCTCATAAGAAACTAATTGTGCGGGCTATAAAATTAGAGAAACACTATTCTCCGCGCGGCTGGAAACGGCGTTTGCGTTTGATTACAGAGAAATGTTGAAACAAATTTCTTTCAAAATCATAGTAGTTTTAGTGAACCTTTTTTTTGTTTTGATTAGAAAGTTTCACTTTCTTTGAACATAACACCGAATCAATCCGTGTTTCCAGTAGCTTTTTTCAACTTCATGAATCTACACTGACTCATTCGGTGTAGGCCATAGTAGCGTTCTTAAGCATGCTTAGAGCTTCGTCATCATGTCGCCAAGGGCAGCTATTGGCAATGATTCACATCTGGGATGAAAGTTTTGGCATGTCCTGTGCGGTTTTCAGCACCACCAATATACTCTACTGGCTATTGCCACGGTTGATGACTTGATGGTACTGTATATTGGTACGGGAAAACGATTTCGCCGGATTCGGCATCCTAAATTGCTCACCAATTGGGACTCCTTGGTTGCTTCCAGAATTGGGACTCCTTTTACCATCGAACTGAAGTACTGTACCAACGTAGGCACGGAGCCTTTGAAGTTCGAAAAGATTAATTAATGGAGAAACGTTCAGTGTCACCGAAGGCTTGCACTTTTGCAGACGTTCCAAAAAATGCAAAAAAGAAAGAAAACAGAAAAAAAATCCTTACTGGCCGGCGGCCGCGTTTGGAGTGGCCGATACGGGCTGCTAGCCACTGGGCGGCCCCCGTATTCCGCAGCCACGCGCATCATCACTGCACTTCCAGCTCCAAGTAGTACACCTGCCCTGCGGCTTCCGCGCCTGCCGGGTCGGGGTGCCGGCCCGCAGCAGTGCAGCGCCAAGTCGAAATGTGTCAGACACTCAGACCCGACCCGACCCTCACGGGGTTCCCCTCCTGGTCTGCATGTGGGTGAAACGCCGTGCCGTTCCACGAGCGGCTCGCTTGGGGCTTGGCTCACGCGCGGCAGGCCGGCAGTGAATGATGGAAGTGGTTGGGGCCGGGGCGCGGGCGCGCGGCTGGGGGATGGTTCCGACTTCTAGGTAGGACGTACTGGAGTGGAGTGTGATCGGCAGTAAATTATTCGACGTACTATTGTCCTTCCCAGTTGGTCTTTCTTTGCTGCGTCGGAGTTGAGAAATGAGAACCGCAGCGGCGCAGTGGTCGGCACTCGGCGGTGCCGCACTTCGAAGAAAACTCTACTGATTCTTTTTCTTTGGTAGGAGCACCACTACTATTTTCTTTTTTTTCTTTAGAAAAAGCTAAACGATGCACGGCACGGGCACTGTGACCCCCGCAAACTCTCGTCGGGATTTTACGGTACGTAGGATTTAGCATTTTTAGTGGGCAGGAAATTAAGGAGAGTCTGGGATGGACGGATAGGGAGTGGGCGGGTGGTGGCGGCAGTCGGAGCCGCCGGAGACGTGAAAGAATGGCAAGGGGATAGGGACCGGTGCTGGATCACCCGAGTTGAAAAATAAGCGTGTGCAAGCGTGGGCGCCATGGCTTGAGCTTGCTCGGTGTGATCGCTAACTAATGTTATGTTGATGTACAAGTGTACAGCCGTGTTGAGACACCGGCGGTTGGGAACTTAGGATCAATAGGGAGGAACTGAGAAATACCACCACCGGGACTCTCAAGTTTCCATTTTGCCATTGCATTAACGTTGTTTAATTAGTCATTTATTGTCACTAAATATACCAACTTTTATTTCTAAATACATGAAACTTTTGACCAAATTATTGATTTGTTATTTCACCGCCACTGTGCTGCGAACAAAACAATGCACGAGCAAGTCAGCAAGAGAAATACTACAGCGCAGTGCTCGTGTTTGCGCGCCTGCTTACAGAAATATAGAATCAGGCAGCACACATGCACATGGCCTACTATGCAGTTGGAGATGGTACGGCGCAAGCTCCCGATTGGACGGTGCGCCGCTTCTGTTGCTGCCAGCAGCCCTGCCCGCTGACGGCCCGCACGCGCCGTTCAGACGTTTTCCGTTGGCCTATCGCGCGCGCAATGCACTGTACAGATACGCCGGTACAACTGCAGCACAGCCACAGCAGTACTCCGATGTACGCCAGCCTCGGTTTAGCTGGACGTGCCCTGTCGCTGTCACACTGTATTTAATCCGGCACCAAACGTCCAAACAAGTGGGCCCAGCGCCCAGGCTTCTGCTGCTGCCAGGGTAGGGCCACGACCCACGAGCGGCATGCACAGCTAGCCCGAGCCCCAAAGGCAGGGGATGCGCAGGAACAAGGTTTTATAGTACTATAGTATTAGAATAGACTCTATCCTGTATCTCCATTTGAGGATTGTAGACCATTTTGAGATCTGAACCGGTGCAGGATATAGTGTATTACATCACATCATGTATCTGTGCTCTGTACATACGGTATGATTCGGTTTATGTACATCTCGGTGGACAGATTCCTATACTGCTAGCTAACGATTCAAAATCATTTGAATCATCTCTCTCCTTCTACTATTCTTCCCCGTCTCTCTTATCCTACCGTCACTCTCTCCCCTCGCCGCTCCCCGGTGATACCTCAGATCTGCCGGCGGCCGGCGGAGCCAATGCCAGATCCGGGCACGCCGGTACCTGATCCGGCGACGGCGCACGACAACGGCCACGGGCTCCGCACGGCTTGCGTCCGCTGCACATAGCGCGGCGGGTCAAGCGCTATGTGCAGCAGTTCCGCCAGGAGCGGGCGGTGGAGGTGCTCGCCGCGAAGGCTGCCGCGGCCCTGGCGGCGTTAGCGCCTGGGACGAAGCTGGTGCTCCCCGGCCGGAAGAGGAAGGCCCGACGGCGGCGGCGCGGAGAAACGAGCATATTCTTCTCCAGAAGGTTCTGGCCCGTCAACGGACCCGGTCTTTTTCCTCGCTTCATAGATGAAGCTGCCGTCGCGAAGCAACCCATTCTCAGCTCCCCGCGCGGCCACGCACGATCTCTCAACTGTCTTCCTCCTCCGCACGCTCTCCACGTCACCCACCTCCCCGGGCGCGATGGGTTGGGTGGCGCGGTTCCTGACGACGGTGTCGTTCCTGGCGGCGGGGGTCCACTTCGCGCCCGACGCGCTGCACCTCGGCGGCTCCGGCCCCTGTCCACCCGCCTCTCCCCATAGGTAGTAGCTCAATCTGACCCCTGTCCAGCCGGCCGCCATGGAGGCGCTGACGGCCACGGACAAATGCTTCTCCCCGGCCAAAGCGATGTCCCCGATGCCGACTATGAGGCCCCCTGCATCTCCGGACGCTGCCAGGTAAGACGGCACCCGATTGGATTCTTGAAATTTTCTCGCTTTGTGCTGGTAGTCTTGTTCCCCTGTTCTTGGTGTTCTTGGATCGTCGTCTGAATCGTGTCCTTTTTCCTGTGTTGGTTCAATGGGGGATTGGATTGGATTGTGGCGGCGCAGTCGGTATCTGGAGGAGTTGCTGCAGGAGCAACAGAAGCTCGGGCCCTTCGTGCAGGTGTTCCCAATCTGCGGCAGGCTGTTGAATCGAAGGTGAGAAATAATTCGGGTTCATAGTAGTGGTCTTGCTCAGATTCATTTGTTCTGCTCTGTTTGTGTCTTTACGGTAATAAAGAGCAATCCTTTAATTTATTTGTCTGTAAAGGGACTGACATATTTCCTGTACCTCAGTACAAGATTGATATGTTTGCATTCTGTGATATTTTGCGCTTGGACTATAAGAGTCGTGTGATTGTGAAACTAACTTCATACAAAAGGCTTCAACGTTATGTTCAGTCAACTTGGCTTTATGTGAAATGGGCTCTCCCCTCAAGCTTCCTTAAAATATATTTTAGAGGTTGGTGTACGTTGAATGGTTAAAATGTGGCACAAGAAATATCGATTTTGAAGGCCTCGATCTTACCTAAAAAGTTGTACCCTTGAATCAGCTTACCGCATTGCATCTCTTTCAAATTTTTCATACCTAAAACAGCTATTCAGGATATTTTTGAATTACTTCTTTTGCTACTCTTGTTTTGCATTTTTTTTTCACACTGATTGTGCTATTGTTATCCATTTTATCTCTAAATAAATTAATTTAACCTACCATTCTATTTCATTCCTAGGGGAGCAATGGGCTGGCAAGGTGCTGCACAGAACCGGTCATCGTACATTGTCAAGAAGATCATGCGATTAGAAGTACCAACAGATGCTTACCCTAACGTATGTTATTTCTTGTTTGTGATGGTTACGAATACCATGCAGTTATTTATTAATCTATCAATTACCCTTGATGCGCTTCGTGCAGTTCAACTTCATTTGCCGGTTGCTTGGTCCAAGGGGACACCCACGAAGCAGCAGGCAAGCACCACTGGAGGAGCGGGAGGGTAGTTCAGTTTGATGAGGCCGACGACCTGCAACTGAGGCGCTTCCCTCCCGCCCCGCACTATTGTGAGCAAATAAGAATTCTTCCTATCTGCACTTGAGGTTTCATCATTCATTAGCTTGTCTGAACTTGAGGTTTCATCATTCATCTGCTACTTCTCTTTTGTGTTCTATGAGCTGATCTTGCAAATTTTATCAGAGAAAGGAAAGGCCAAAGTTTTTCTGAGAACAAGTCTACTGAGCTCACGGAGCATGTTGGTTGCACTTCATCGATCTGATTTTGCCGCCAAAATATTGTGTTTCCATGGTCTGTACTCTGTACTGCTGCAAATCTCATCTGGAGGTCTGCTACTCTGCCTGCAATCAGTTCCTTGTTTCTTATTATTGTTTGATTAGTAGTTCTTCTTTGTTTCTTTCTACTAGCAGCAACATATCATTGAATTTTATTTCTTACGCACACCATCATGTCCTTTTTCTTTTCAGAATCGCAAGGGTGAGCAGCAAGAAGAATATCTGAAAATGATCATATGTATTTAAGGTACTAATTGGCGAGATGATAAATGGAGCAGGTACTGATACTCATTTGGAAGAGGTACTGGTACTCGTTTGGAAGAGGTACTGGTACTCGTTTGGAAGAGGTACGGATACGGTGGTCATGGTATCAATGAGCGAGGCTGGTTCCGGTACAAATAGTATATTCTTATCTGCCAACTAGTATATTCTTTTTCTACCAGATAGTATACTTTCTCATTTTCCCTTTATCATTATACAACATATGCAACTGATGTACTCATACTAGCTATATGTATATAGATGTGGAGGAAGAATGTTTTCTCGGCATAATTTAAAAGTCAGATGCATATACCAGATGATTATATATATACACACACACTTTCTAGTGAATGTACAATTTTTATGTTCACTAGTCATATTCTAAAATTCTAACAACCGAAAAACAAGGTACATTGTGACGCAACGGAGAGGGGTACCAAGGTGTCATCCAAAACATGTGGTGATTGGTTCAATAGTTAGAGATATTATATGAGAAGCCGTTCTTTTCTTAGCTACTGTATATATTCATAATTATTATAAGTGGTAACTGAAAGGAATTTTGGTCGTAGTACTGTTACATAATATTGTTAAATGTACATAATTCTCAGTTTAGGTACAGGTTCTGTCACATTCAGGTACATATGATTTACTCGATTGATTCTTGTGCGCGTTTCGTTTTTTTACTTCTCCATCGATCTGGGACTATCCCTATTCCTTTTCTTGATTTTGTGAAATCTTTTCATGACCAGTGTCGTTGGCTCTGATTTTAGCGGCCTTGAAAGTGGCAATAAATAGTAGATTTTCCATCTTCGGAATGGTGATAAAAACGTGAGTTGTGGATATGTGATTGTAGAGAGTACAAACTTGGTACAACAATGTATCAACATTGGCGGTACCACGACAGCTCTAGTATTACAGTACATCACCAGTGAAATAATAGCATTAAAAAAATGATGCGGAGCAGGTGTTAGTGATCCGCAATCATTTGAAAATAAAAAACAATAAAAAACAAGGGGTCAAGTGCACAAGTGCTTCTCTGGTACTGAAAGTACAGCTTCGTCACTTCAAGTCCATAAAAGAACGGTTTTATCAACCCGATTCTGTACCCTTACTTTTCACCACTCTCCATGCACCTGATCATCTTTATATCCCATCGATACAGTAAGATTCTATGCGTCAGTGAATAATACGGAGGAAAATAAATATTCTACACTAAAAATACATTAGCATAGGACAAACAAAGCACGGATCACCCGACGATGGATGGGCTTGGATTAAAGCACTGGCAGGTGGCCGGTCACACAAGCATTTTTCGATGGGCGCAGCCGCGCAGGCGCCACTCCCCTCCCCTGAAAGAGCGTCGCTGTGGCTGCCAGTCTGACGCTCACCTGGTCCTCCTGCCCGGGTTCTGGGTACACATACTTTCGTGGCTCCCTCCCGGCCTACGTATACCGGATTGACGCGAGAGGCTAGCTGCACACAAATCCTCGTCTCCTCCTACCGCGGTATGGAGATGAGAGTGGGGCAGTGGGCGAGTGGCCGCTCGTCCTGCCGGCCTTTTCTCGCAGCGGCACCGAATTCCCATCATTCTTGCGTAAAAGGAGCGCGAGAATCAGGAGCGGGCGACCGTGCTCTTTTTCTGATTAAACGATGGGACTTACTCCGTACGTGGAGTACATACTTTGCTTGATGGTGGCTATGGTTTTGATGGCGCGAAAATCTTAGATGGTTCCCTAATTTTCTTGAACTAGTGATTCCAATAAAACCACCTCTGTTTTTTTGCCCAGCCCTCTCAGACCATAGGCCGTCATGGAACTTTACATTTTTAATTATATCTTTATATAATATATAAACACAAGGCATGACAACTATTTTGACTAGATTTTTGTTATTATGACAGAATATGATGGGTCATCTCTTTAATCAACATTAGGTCACTGTTGTATTCATATAGTAAGTAGTAACAAATATTACATTAGCCAACCACTAGCATGCAAAATGATCTCGTCGCAGAGAAAGAAAGCTTCCATACCGTCGGTTCAACGTGATTCGTGACCAATTTTCAAACCCAATCGAGTACCTATTTATAGCGAAGGCATCGATAGTTTGGTATTGAATTATCAGTTTATCACAGTCCTTGCTCAGCATCAAAGGAATTGGATGGTGAGTTACAGTTGCACCCAATATTAATCTAAATAGTAAACACGACTATTTATTCAGAGTAAACGACTATTTAAACAGATCAAACGGCTCATAAACAAGCTAAACAGTTGATTAAACGGATACGATTAATCATTATATAGCGTGTAAATAGACTAAACGGCCGTGTAGACGAACAGCGGTCAGCCGGTCACACCAGATTTGGCTTCCCCTTGTAGGTGTACTAGGACAGTAGTATATACGCGAGTCGTGTCGAGCCGTCAGATTTCACGAGGGGGAAATACCAGGGCTACGCCCGCACTGACTGCAGGCACACAAACCCCGAGAAGGCGAGAACCAAACCTTGAGAAAACCCCAAAAGGAGATTCTCCTCGCCCCTTCCACCAGCAGCGCAGCGGACCCCCGAGGCGGCGAGCTCGCCGGCGAATAGCCGCCGTCGCAGCACCCGCCGCCTCCTGCTGGTCCTCTCCCGCGGGCTCGTACGAGGGGGCTCCGGTGCCGCCGCGCCGCCACTGCGGTGTCGGAGGGCGGCTCTCGGGAGGACTCGCGCCCCCTCGTCTTATCCGCTCCCGTCGCCCCCGCCGGCGGCGCGATCGAGGTGAGCGATTCCTCGCATTCACACGGTTCCTGAACCCGGCGCGGTCCAATGCTTGCGCGCAGCGCCTTGATTGTTGGGTTGTTTCTCTGATCGCCGCCGGTTGGGGTTTTCCTTTCGGGAGTATGCTCTGTTCCCTCCCGCTGTGCTGTTTGCTCTGTTTCGCCCCCGCATTTTGCGGCGGTCTGGATTTGCATTTGGGGTCGCGGGCGTTTGGGGTTGGGGTTGGTGAATTTTAGTCCCCCCAGGCCAGGGTTTTAGCACGTGCTCTGTACGGGGTTAGCGTGCGTGATGAACTGAAGGTCTGTACGGGGGTGTGGCCATTAGTGATTTGAGAATGGTCGCGAACGGTTTCCGCTGATGTCGGGCGTGAAGTTTTTTTTGGTGTTGTTTTTCATCTTCTCGTTAAGTCCACGTCCATTATAGAGGATGATCGAGGCTTCCGCGTTTCAACTTTCAACGGTAGAAAATCAGAAATTCTGATTTCTTAAGGGCTTCCTCAAAGTCCCGGTCACCTTGGTTCGATGGAATGAATAGTCCTCGTCGCCACCATGGTTCGTGTTGTTAGAAGGTGCCTCAACGAATTAGTCCTCGAAAAGGACTGCGGGTTGCGGCAAGGGCATTGCACTTCCCCTGAGCTGGTGACCTGAGAAGCTCCTTGTCGTGACAGATTCAATGTTTTTCTAGTCTGGGGCTCCACCCCTAAACCGATTTGTAGTCGCTCCTTGAATTTCTCCTTTGAACTTCATGCATTCTTGGAGAAGTGCCTGGAATTTGCTTGATCAAGTCAACGAACACTTAAGGTCAGAATGTAGCTCAGAAACTTACATTTATCTTTAGAATTCAGAAGCTGTTTGATGTTATGGGAAAGGAATAATGTCTTCTCTGATGGCAAGAAAAGAGTGTACGATAGGGGCAATAGCAGCACTGCCGCGGTCAGAACTTGTCACATGTAGCAGAAATTGTCTGTAAGCTCTCTGTGTGAGTTATTTGGTATCATGCTATTATATTTTTATTTGTTCATTTGTTAACATTTGTGTGCCAATTGGAGGTTTTCATGTGGAGTAGTTGAAGGCCAAAGTAGTTCATACTCTAATGGGTTACAACTGTCTGTTTGATTACTGTTCCATTCTTCGTTGCTGATAAGGTTTAGCTCCTTCGATAGGCAACTACTATGAGCAGAAGAAAGTGATGTTGTGTAGAATGGTTCAGGCTTCCACTGTGTTGTAGGGGGATGCTTATTGATAGTAACCTTTTTCCAGCCGGTGATGTCTCTTTTAATGGAATATATGGATGCTTGTGATATTGGGCTGTATCCCTGATATTGTTTCTTGCATATAACCTATGTTACATGGTTTTGCATCCTGTATATGGTTTATGAAGAACATTTGGTGGTTTTCGTATTTCCATTTAGAAGTGGTGCTCTTCAGTTTCCTTTTTCTCCAAGTAGTTACATGGAGGAATCCTATTATGATCCAAGTATTTTAAATGCAGTTTAGTGTAGCCTGCAAGAAGTGAAACAAACTAGGATACTCTACATTCTTGCATTGACAGAGTGAGGTTTCTCATTTAAGGACAGGTATATCATCATTGTAGAGCTTACTTCTTTTGTGTTTATTTTTGATTAAAACTATTATACTATGGATTGAAAGAACTGTATCCAACTATCATATTCAGAGCTATCTGGTACCTTTTGCTGTTTACACTAAACATTGTTGCTGTCTTATTCCTTCCGTTTGTTTTCTACTTCTGTCATCATGAATTATTTCCCATGTGACTTTGCAGGATGGAGCTGAATCATGAACTTCCTAGAGCTATTCTTAATGCCATAAAATTTGATCTCATGACCAGTACAGATATGGTATGCTTTTAATTTTGCATAACTTGTAGCTTTTTCCCTGGGAAGTAAAGTTACTTCATTTTACTTTTATACTTCACCATCTCCTTTTGTGAATATCAAGTTTCTACAAATTATAATCTATATGCGTCTGGTCATCTATGCAAATGTTTATTTTTTAATCAAGGCAGTGCATAGAGTACTCTGATTATTCTATTCATTGCTCTGTCATCAGAGATATTTTTTTTGTTACAATTACTTAACCATTTCAGGAAAAGTTGAGCAGTATAAGCATAATAGAAGTGAGTGACGTCACTAGTCCCAAGTTAGGACTACCGAATGGTTCACCGCAGTGTGAAACTTGTGGATCGCAAAACGAACGTGACTGTGATGGTGAGTACTATTAAGCATGCTTACCTAAAAATAATATTAAGCATGCAGTATCCAAGCATGTGATTTGTGTGCATTTCAGTGCAAGGGGATTGAACTTGTCAAAATTTTAGGGCATTTCGGTGTGACTAAGCTGGCGGCAACTGTGTACAACCCATACTTTATCGATGAAGTTGTTCGCTTTCTAAATCACATATGTCCTGGCTGTCTCAGTCCAAGGGAAAGCGTAGATTTGAAGGTTTGTACCTTCCTGACTGAGCTATTTTCATCCTCATTAAGCACTGCATGTTTTTTTCTCTTTGCGAAAGTTCATTGATACCATAGTTTAGTCTCCAAATCACTTCCAGATTATCAGGGCTTTGTCAAGAGCTCTCTTTGTTGATCTGATGAACTAAACTGGGGCTAGAGATTCCTACATACAGAATAAGAGACTGTAAAACAAATATCATTAATACTTATCATTGCTAATGCATCTGCAATGAACATGTAATTCAATTGATGTGTTTGTTTGCTGCATATTACCTCTCATGTAACCCTTTACTTATTTATTTCAGTAGGTGTTGATACATACACAAACAGTAGAATGATTTTCAAGAAAATTGTGTATATCAGTTTGATGCGTATTACCTAATAAGTCTCTTTATTTGTCTCATCTTAAGTCATCTTGTCCAAGTAAAAAACTATTTATTGTCTGCATCAAAGTTTCATGCCAGAGCATTTCTTTTTCATATTTGATAACTCTGTGAGCTGAACTAATAGTTAATAATACAATTGAATTAACTCTAGGTGAAACAGTAGGAATAGCATTCTCAGGCATGATGGATTTAAATAATTGCTTCATTCCACTTATAGATTTATTTGATGTTATTTCACCCAAGATGTTGTATCTAGTTTTTTTAACACATGGAAGCACTTGGCTAAGTGGCTAAAAGTAACATCCTGGCTCAGTTTACTTATGTTTAGGTAGGTAGTGGTTTCTTTAATAATCCCACACGACTGCTCTTCATATTTAGGCAGGATCTGTTTGTGCTAAATGACCTTCAGAAATAGTATTGAGGCAGGATATGTTTGTGCTAAATAAGGTTCCAAAATAGGCTATCTTTCTTTGTGGCATAAGTGTACCTTTATTTCTTCATTTTTTTTTATGTTTCCCTTGTGTGTGACCCTGCTTCTGGTATTCCAAGGGTTGCTCCTTTCAGGGAAAGTAGGGACAAACAAGTGTCTATTGTGGTATTATGCCTACTGCATTCTCGTACCATGGCTTATCTATTGCTCAAATTAGTATAGGTGCTCTTTTTTGACACTAATGTTCTTTCTCTTGCACATGATTCTTTGCTTTATTGAAGACGTCAGAGAGAGAAACGGTTCCAGGAACATGCAAGTATTGCTCGGTAAGTGCATATTTAGTTCTATTGGTGCATGTTTCTTCACCTTGTATTAAACCTAGTGTTTTTGCTGGACAGAAGGATGGCTCTAAACTTTACCCTAATGTAATCTTTAAGACGCTGTCAAGTCCAAGAGTATTATTATCCAAGACTAAACTTCACAGAAGCCCAAACGTGACGGAAAGAATTTCGATTGTTGCGGAAGCTACTTTTAATAAGTCCAAGGGTAAAGGTTTGCTTGAAGGCCTCCCCCAGGATTATTGGGATTTTGTACCTTCTGAGAACCATCAATTACAGTCCACTATGACCAAGATAATATTATCACCCTACCAAGTAATGTGTTTTTTCAGCCGTTTATTTTTCAATTTTTGGTAAAAGCTGTTTTGTGTAGGCTTCCTGATTAGATTTACTAGTCCACCATTTTTCCCCTGAGAAAAGATTATGTATTGTCTGCTTGGGCCACTGTTAACTTGGCTCATATTTTAGTATCAATTTTAGTATCAGAAAACCGATGGTTTAAAACCTACCATGTAGGGCACATGAAAAGGGACATGGGGTTATTTTGAATTGAAGTATTTAGTGTCGAATTATCATTGTTATTATTCACAACATACAGAAAATATAACTGACATAACCAAACAAGGGCAATCTGCTGCTCATATTAACATATATATCTTGTTTCAGAAAGCAAGATTGACGCTTATCTCATTTGCCATATTTACAGGTCTTTCACATGTTGAAGAAAAGTGACCCTGAACTTATCAAACAATTTGTTTCAAGGCGGGAGCTATTGTTTCTATCATGTTTACCTGTGACTCCTAATAGCCATCGTGTTATGGAGATCGGATACGGGCTTTCAGATGGGCGGCTAACTTTTGTAAGACCTTTTTTTTGTGAAATCTGTCATCAGTTCACCATTTTTCCAGCCATTCATGATTAGTATCCTTCTTTTCTTTTAGTTCGAATTTTGACCTCTCTGTATAGTTTAGAGTAAAACTTTCAGTAAGTCTTTGTGGAAAGTCATTTAATTAAGAGTGAATCTGGAGAAGTTCTTCGCTTGATTTGCCATCAATTAAGTCCACTTTACTCCATGCAGCCCAGATTTCAAATTTCTTCACTCCATGCCATTGCTGGATTGCATGGAGTGAAAACATCTGAAATAAGGATTTCAAGTTCTCTCATTCAATTAGTGAAGGAATGGTGGTTAGGACGGTCGCTGGAGGAGGCGTCTCGTGTGCCGCTGGCCAGGGATCCCCCCC